>CAJHQP010001590.1:2500-109978 GCA_905132765.1 Moricandia arvensis
GAATCTAAAGTATTACAACAACCACTATTAACTTGACAGTAGCAAAAATCCAATTTTCGTGTATCAGAGTAAGAAGCCAGAGACGAAAGGATGGAATCGTACCTAAAACTAATCCAGGATCTCGTCTAGAATTTTGATGAATTCGGTCTCACGCAAATCCCCCGCACGGAAAATGCTCAGGCCGACGCTTTAGCGGCCCTGACATCAAGCTCAGATCCAGGCCTTAAATGAGTAATTCATGTGGAGTTCATAGAACACTCGAGCATCGGCCGCCAATCGTCACAAACTTAATCAATTCAAAAGACGACGACGTCGAAGAAGTTGACATCTAACCTGAAGAAACTTTGGAACAAGCTGAATACGACTGTGGTAATTCATGGTTGGAAACAAGCCGAGCATATATCCCCGATCGAACGCTCCCTACAGAGAAATGGGTGTCCCAAAAAAAATCAAAAACAAGGCCGCATGATACGTCCTAGTAGACGAAGAAATCTGTAGATGGAGATTTTCTGGACCACTTATTACATGCATAGGGGGAGACAAAGCGCGGAAAGTCATGGAAGAGGTTAACTCTGGTTCATACGTATAAGTGCTCTCGTCCCTTAAGATATGGCACTAGATGAGATAGGGGATGTTGATGTACTCCGGCTGAGCATTGAACGTGTAGGGAGCGAGATCAAACTCACTGTGCCTGAAGAGCGGAGTGAGCAGATTGCTACATCGCTCTGTGCTCTTTGTTCCCTCTTTCTGGTCCACCCTTGTCTTCTTGTCGAAGAGCGATTGGGCCAGAACAAACCCTGGGTTCGTCTTCACTTGAGAATAAGGGATCCTAGCACCCGAATACCTGATCTCATCCTCAATCCCCAAGTAGAGAAACTGCAGCTCACCATTTGCTACCTTTGTTGTGGTCTCCTTGGTGAAAAGGATGTTGCTCATCACCTTGGCGACTATCCGAAGAGTGGGGTTCCTTATCTAAGATTGGTTTGCTGAGCGGGACTTGAATTCTCTATCCGCTATGATTTCCCAAAAAGATTGTGTTGGTGGGAACTTCTTGGGGAACGTGAGATCCATTGGATTGAGTCTCATAGCGCAACTCATAAATGCTGATGGCGTGGAGGACCGCATGAACATCTTCAAGAAACGTGTTATAATGGTGTGAGTCGGACCGATCCCATTTGTCTTGTGAGAGATATGGGATGTTGGGTTCATTGCAATCGATGTGCTCTCCTTCTTTGTGTGGCCATGGATAGGTGGTTGGGAGAGTGTCAAAGTCGTGGTGTTGGGATCTGAAGGCACAGGTGGTCTGAATAGTGCCTTTCTTGGTTCTTGGAGGCAACTACAAAACAGCCCAAAAAGATTAGTTAATTCTTGTGGGAACCAAAATTCGCACTGTCGATTTCCTTTGATTTAGGAAGGCAAGGTAAATCTAGATTTCCCAGAGGTCTCAGATTTCCGCTAAGCCAAAAAGCGTCAAGCGGCCAAATAGTGAGAACAAACGATATAACAATGAATTGATAAAAATGAAAAGAGAGCGAAGAAGATCTTATTCTGAATCCGTGATTTGAGCATTACAACATGTAAAGCATTGGCGGAAAGAGTCGTCACCGAGTTCCTAGTTCTAACCTTGTAAGACTTTGAATAACCTAGTTGAGCCGCCCCTCGATAACCGAAAAAAGATGCCTAATTGCTCTAAACGCTATGCTTTCTCTGAGTAAGATTTTTCATGTCCCCCTTCATCTTCATCCACGAAGCTCTTATATACTCCTCCCAGAGGCTGTTTGCTCTTTCCCCATCTGCCCTCGTTTGAGTTTAGCTCTTCGTGGAAATCTTCCATTTCCTTTTATTGGGCCAGATTTCGTGTAAAAACACGAGTGGGCTTATAGCCGAGCTTTAGACCTTCTTGGGCCGTTTTTCGACTTAAGCGTTTTTACGATTTTTCAAAAGAGCCATTCTGAAACGACGTTGATCCCGAAGAGAGTTCGAATCTCTCCTATAGTGCGGGAAACTTTAGGTGTTTAGTCAACCGTTGCCGTTTTGCACGATCAATTCGAAATTTTATACGAGGAAACGAGTTCTTGTGGTAAAGTTCCAACGTCAATCTAGATTGAGACAAAATAAGAACGATTTCGATCCGATTTTGAAGGAGGGAGTTACGAGGACAGAATAAAAATCGATTGGCTGATCCAACTCGCTGAACGGGAGAGTTGGAGGGCTCATCCGGTCCAACTTGCCCGTTTGGCTAATTGAACTGCTCGGTTGGTTTCATGCTCCGTTTCTCTTGAGTCTTTAGCTCGGGAAATTTTGTCGGGAGGGTGTTGAGATAGCTGTCGTGTGGAAACACAATTTTTAGACATTGATTTCGAGAGAACTGTTTTTGACCCCAATAATTAGCCCCCCATCTCGCAACTTTTGAGCACTATTATTGCGTGCGAGTGATGGTGTTAGTTGGAATTCATGGTAGAAATAGATTTTTCTCGAAAGGTCTGTTCTGATTATTATAATGTGAAAAACCCTTCAAATTTGTTTCCTTTATAAATAAAGCTTCCCATTTTCATTCTCTCCACACCCTCCCATCTTCTTACGTTCTCTTTGCATTTTCTCTTAGAAAAATTTCTCCACCAAGATGTCTTCTTCCAGCAACTTTCAAAAGAGTGGTGATGTCGAGATAGCAGTGCCGCTGGTGCGAGTTCGTCAGATCTTCGTGCTGCCGGAGCTGTTCCAGCTCATATTGCGAAATTTCTTTCCTTTCAAAGTGATTTTGTTCGTCACGAAGCCGAGGAGATGGCAAACCCTACACGTGTCTGCCTCCAAGACCTGCGGCTCCAGCCGATGCCTTGACTCCCGAGGTTCTCCCGTACGCGATGTTGTTCTTGCCGGAGGGGAGGTCCCCACGGATGCGTTGACACCTGAGGTCGAGGTTCAGCCATCGGGTTTACAACCCCGGTCCACGTCATCGATGTCGAACTGGTTCATGAATCGATGCCTCCTCCCTCAGCCAAGAGAGCAACCATCTTGGGGTTACCTGCACCTAGTACGATTCTGGCCCTACATCAAAGGTTTGCAAAGGCCTTGTGCTAATCCCGACACATATAAGAAGAGGAGGTGAACAAGGATTCCGAGGCTGATACCCTGCCTGCAATGGTGTCAAGGCATCACACCAAGGTTCGTTTCAAGAAAAAACCATCTTCCTCTTTTTTTTTTAAATTGCGTGTTTATCGGTCGTTTCTTGACTGCCACGTTTCCTTTGCTTCGTAGATTGTCTAATTGATCAATGGGATTATCAGCAAGTGCGGGTAAGAGGCTGATCGTATTGCTAAGGAGTTAGTGGAGTCGTGAGAAAGGTCGTCGCAGCTTGAAGGGAAGTTGAAGGTTGCCGAGGTTGCTCACTCCCTTGAGGTAACTCAATTCAAGTGTTGGATCGGCGAGCTTGAGCGGGATCTCGGGAAGACCGCGAACTCTTTTCTTAAGGCGGAAGAAGCAAGACGGCCAAATCCTCGGATTTGCGCCGACTAAAGCGTAGGATCAAGACTGGGGAGGAATATTCAGTTGGCGCGATCGACAAGGCCAAGGAAGCCCTGCGTGCTGAGTTTAGGACAGTCTAGCAAGGATCGCCGATTCCCTTGATTCCTTGGTGGTTGTCTGCATCTGGGACTTGGCTTTGGAAGGTGTCGAGGGAGGGATGAGAGAGTTCCAGTTGTTTCACGGTGAAGCGCCTCCGTCTCCGCGAGCCGAAGGGGCCAAACTTTCTGCTCGTAGAGCGAAGTTAGTGGATGTGAACGGAGACTTCGACCTTATCCTTGCGGGCCTAAAATCTGAGTACATACTTCCGCCTTGCTTGGGTGACGCTTAGGACCAGGGTCCCATAGACGAGTAAGGTGGAGACGACGCGGTTCTGAACCCGGAAGGGGTGACTGGTGAAGGTGAGGCTCCGCATGCGGAGGATGATTGAGTTTGCAGTCTCGTGTGAGACTTTGTTTATTTTTAGGTTATTGTTCATGTTTTGCTCAGGCCGAGTGTGGCCGTGTTTTTATCTCGGGACTGGCCGCTTGTGGCTTTGAATCCTCGTCGCTTCTGTGACTTATTAAATGAACTCCGTTCTGCATTTTTTAGATTATATCTGGCATTGATATGGGTGAAGAGGGAAGACTACAAGTTGTCGTCTTGTAATCTAACTCTAGGTGAACTGCTATATTCGTGATCTATTTCGAGAGTTTTCCTAGGTGCGTAAACCTGCGGGATTTCTGAAGATACTCGAACCTTAGCCAAGAGACAAATTTTGGGATCTGGTATCATGGTGTTTGATACTATGCCTAGAGATGTTAGAGACCAGTGTGCTGGGTTTAGGGCAAGATCTTGGTCTATTCATGGTTTTAGGGGGTGCAGTGATTACATCGATATATGTTTCCTGTATCATTTTCGACCTGATTATGTCCCGCTTTAGAGTCCGCGATATGTTCTCGGCTTATGTGACTCATATAGTAGGAAACGAGTATCTTTTCAGGGACAATTTTTAAGTCTCTCGAAAGTGCTGACCATAATTGTGAATTTCTTTTATAGCGCTATTACCCTTGTGTCGGGTGTTCGAGAGCTATCTAAACGAGATGTCTTAGTCTATTTAGGACGTTACGATTTTGTCGTGATCAGCAACAAACTTATCTGTGAACATTACCGTTTTTGACTCTTCGCGAAGGATAAGTGTTAACAAGGTGTGCGTGTTTTATAGTCACAGGTGGACTGTTTTTAAAGTGAATATTCCTTTTCAGAAAGCTTTGACGAAAAAGGGAGTCCTTCGAGAGTTTGCGAAGTCCCGCTCTGTCGAATGTTGAGTTTTTACGTTGTTTTTAAGCTAAGCGAGTTGCGAGATGGAGTGTTCCGATGATAGACAGATTTTGGGAGGTTTTATGTCGTGCTATTTCAAAAGTTTCAAAAATACAGAGTCTGGGAGGTGATATTTTTTTATTTTTTGGGAGTATAGGAGTATACGTGTACGTACCCACTCACCCACCTTTTAAAGGAGGGGGTACAGCTGAGCTCGTCTTGCGACGAATTGCCTACGTACCCTCTTCAGGGATCAAGCCGTCTCGTAGTTCAATTCCAAGCGTTGCTTACTGGTAGTATTTCTTGAGGATCTCATAATTTTGATGTCCTGCATATTCGCGATTTCGTACGAGCCTCGTCGGACAAATTTTATGAATTTGTATGGCCCTTCCCATTTTGCTCCGAGTTTTCGAGTGTTCCCTCGGCGGTGTTCTGGAAAACTTTTCAAAGGACTAGATCGCCTTCTTTGAATCTGCGGCTGCACACGTTAGCGTTGTAGTACTTTGTGGCCGCCTGCTGATAGTTTTTGAATTCGTATAAGGGCCTGGTACCGACGTTCATTGATCAGATCGAGCTTGTCGAGCAACATCAGATTGTTTGACTTTTCTCGTTCTAGGGGCAATCTTCTGCGTACTTTGGGAAATTCGACTTCCGCTAGGATTATGCATTCTGCTCCATATACGAGGGCGAATGGAGTTTCTCCCGTTGCACGTCAAGGAGTTGTGTGATGCGACCATAAGGATCCTTCAAGTTCTTCGGCCCGTCTACCCTTTTTGGCGTCCAAACGTTTTTTTGAGTCCATCAAGGATGGTCTTGTTAGTAGTTTTGGCTTGGCCGTTGCATTGCGGGTATCTAGGGGTTGATATTGTCAGTCATATCTTCCATTTTTCCCAGAAGGCCTCGAATCTGGTCAAAATAAACTGAGAAACGTTGTCCGTTACATTTTCGTACGCGACTCCATGTCTTCAAAAAATGTTTCTCCATACAAAGCTTTTGACTTGGGCGTCCTTAATGCTTGCGTAGGAGTCTGCCTCGACCCATTTTGAGAAAAAGTCTATCAACACAAGCAAGAATCATTTTTTTCTTTGAATGTTCGCGGCCGACTAGGAGACACCATGGAAGTATACATAGACGACATGCTGGTGAAATCCTGTGTAGAGACCGATCACATGGATCATTTGGCTGTGTGTTTCCGCACTGTGAATCAATACGGCATGAAGCTCAACCCGGCTATATGCACATTTGGAGTCGTGTCTGGTGAATTCCTTGGATACATAGTGACCCAGCAAGGGATAGAGGCAAACCCAAAACAAATCTCAGCCATCCTGGATCTGCCAAGCCCCAAAAACAGCCGTGAAGTCCAACGATTAACCGGTCGGGTGGCAGCGCTGAATCGATTCATCTCGTGATCGACCGACAAGTGCCTCCCCTTTTACAACCTCTTACGAGGTAACAAAAAGTTCATCTGGGACGAGAAGTGTGAGGAGGCGTTTAACCAACTCAAACATTATCTCACCACCCGCTTGTATTATCCAAACCTGACGAAGGGGACATACTTTATCTCTACATAGCAGTCTCATCCACAACGGTCAGAAGCGTCCTTGTAAAATAGGATCGCAGTGAACAAACACCAATCTTCTACACCATTAAGAGGATGAAAGACCCAGAGGTTTGATACTCTACTCTAGAAAAAATGGCACTAGCCATCGTCACTTCGGCAAGAAAGCTCCGCCCATATTTCCAATTGCACTCGGTCGTCATTTTAACCAACCAGCCACTGCGAATGATCATGCAAAACCATGAACCAATCAGGCCCTCTTTCCAAAATGGGCGATCGAGCAGGACATTTTGCTAACGAACGACCGCTGGATCTTGCATGTCGAGAGGTCGTCCTCTGTCAAGGGATCAGGCGTTAGTGTCCAATTGAAATCGCCGACAAGAGAGCTTCTCCAACAATCGTTTAGGCACGGATTCAAAGCCTTTAACAACGAAGCTGAGTACGAAGTTCTTATCGCCGGGTTGCGACTCGGCAAACCCGTCGGAGCAAAACACGTTCACATTTTCTGCAGTTCTCAACTAGTCGCCAACCATTTCAGCGGCGACTGCGTTGCCAAAAACGAAAGGATGGATGCCTACCTCCGCCTAGTACAGAGCCTTGCTAAAGGATTTGACTCTTTTGAACTAACGAGAATTCCACGCGGGGAAAATGCATGTGCTGATGCCCTCGCAGCCCTTGGTAGCAACCTAGCCGACCAAGTACGACGAACGATCAAAATTCAGATAATCGACCAACCAAGTATCACGACCGATCGAATGAGCCTCTCTGTCGCACCAGTCATAGTAACAGATGAAATGGAAGTCGATGGGCCAATAAATCACGAGCCTAACGAACTCCCAGATTGGCGAGCCCCTTTTATCGAGTACTTAACCAAAGGAATCACGCCAAGCGACAAGTGGGAAGCACACCAATTGAAAACCAAGAGCTCTAACTACGTCGTCATGGACGGCAAGCTGTATCGATGGACAGCGAATAAAGTCCTCCTCACTTGCATCCACGGAGAAGAGACGCGCTTAGTCCTTAAAATCAAGAGCCTCGGCCACTATTGGCCGAAGATGGTCTCTGATTGTGAAGTATACTCCAAGAACTGCGACAAATGCCAGCAGCACGCGCCCGACATTCATTCACCGACTGAATTCCTCTGAACAACTACAACACCTTATTCGTTCATGCGCTGGGCAATGGAGATCGTCGGGCCAATGCCCAGTTTGAGGCAACGGCGATTCGTGCCTTTCATGACCGACTACTTCACAAAAAGGGTAGAAGCCAAAGCACTGATCCAAGTAACGGACAAGGAAGTAAAAAGCTTCGTCTGGAAACAAATCATTTGTCGGCACGTCCTCCCTTATGAAAGAATTACCAAAAATGGAGCTCAATTCACATCCAAAAAATTCAAAGGCTTCTGCGAGCGTTGGGCGATCCGGGTGTAGCGTTGGAGGCATTGTGATGGGCTCTAATCGCAGCGTCCAGAAGCTTCGGGCCGACCGATGCATCCCTTGGAGGGCTCGGGATGAGCCAAACGCCTTTCCTTTTTTCGGATGAAGAATATCGCTTCTGACCAGAAGACATTTTTCTCACGACCGTAGTGAAGGAAGAATACAACCGGAAAGATTCAAGATCGACGGCGGCAGATCGAAAATCGGAGACCAACGCCAACAAAAGGAAATCGAAAGAAGGAGAGAGAGAGAGAGAGAGAGAGAGAGAGAGAGAGAGAGAGAGAGAGAGAGAGAGTACCTTTTCTGGAATATGGAAGAAATAAAATAAGAGTGGAGAGGAGTACCCTATTTATAGCAAGAGGGACACGGGCCTCGAGGAAAGCGTAATAATTAGGCCGACCGGGCCTTCTATCAAGCCTAAAAAACACTTCGTTTTCCATGTAACCAGAGATTACCGACCGGTTTCCAATAAACCGAGCCGATCGAGTCGATCCAACTAACCTCAGAGAATCCGAACAAATCAAACGCGTTTGATTCACCTGAGGAAATAATCGATTGGCCGGCTCAGGAGGGTCGCCGGAGGACAAATGACGCGCCAGTCAAGGCAGGACCGACCCTGTTATTATCCAGACTTAACAATCCACCGAAATGTGCAAGCACTGCTAGATGAACTAAGGGGGAGATTATTGTTGGAGAGGGATTGCATATCTCCAACAAAGCCCATTAAATAACCAGCGTTCGGCCTTTTGCCTCCATTAGGCCCGTCGGAACGGACCATGAGTGCCCAACTGATCGAACGGAGTAGAGTCAACCACGTGTCTCTGTCTTCACTTGGTCAAGTCAACTAAGGGCCATTCGCCCAAAAGCCCAAGACAGGCCTGTCAGAGTATAACCCAAGAATTTGGGCTTTTAGGGCAACAAAACCAAGGGCGGCCAGGAAAAAGGTGATCGCTCTATAAAATGGAAGAGGAAATAAGAAAGAAAGGGAGGCCAACTGATTGACGGCTAGATCTAGGATTCCCAAAAGAGTAGATCTGTATCAGTCACTTTACTTTGTTTCTTCTTCTGAACCTTGTATCCGATTTCAATCGAACATAACGTCTTTGTGATTACCCACAGAAATCTCACGTTGTTTTACCTAACTGAGTAACCAAATTCGGAACTAACAACACCTTATTTTTCAAGTTGGTTTTATCTCGATCACTAAAACATACAGGTCAATTCTGAATATTATTTTCAAAAAGGGATATAAGATTTTTTTGCTAATTCACACATTATTTTTATTACAGTTTGTGGTACATACAATTTCCACCGCATTTCTATAGGTAGAATTGTGCTGATTACTTCTGCAAGTATATCATATAACCTTTTTCGAAAATTCCAGCTCTAACTACACTTCATAGAAGAGAAGAGAAAATGCAATGCATATTTCTAATTGGATGACACACTAATTTCTTTGAGCCTCATGTCAACTTAATTTGTATTATGTATTTTTAAATTTGGTAACTGAAAAAAAAATCTTTAGATTTGTTTTGCTCTATGGGACTGTACGAGGATCAAATCCAAATTGCGTAAGTTACTGCTTGGTGGGTCGGAGAACTTTTGGCTTCTTCTTTGTAATAATATGTATGGAGCAATAAAGGGTTGGTGTTGATTCAGGTCAGTCCTCTTAGAATCAGATGGAGACTGATCTGTGGCAATGGTAATTCTCTTGAAAACCAGATGTTGATGTCTCCGGCGTTGGCTCTTTAAATGTAAGCGACTTTGCAGTTCATAATATGACACTTTATATCATAGAGATTTGTTACTTACATTCTGATAATTGGTATTGTAAGATAACCAACGATTGTTTTTTAACTCATGGCTACTTCTCTTTCTCTTAAGTATGCACCAGCAATTTCTGTCTAGAATAAAATGAAACTTGTAAGTTTGAGAATGTTACAATGTTGATGTGTTACCCTAAAAACATAAAAAAAACATACCAGTTACCTTAAACATCAGCACCATTTTCATTCAGGATCATCGACGGATCACACTTAGTCCTGATCTTTACTCATGATCATCGAAGGATAACGCTTAGTCCCGAAATCAAGGCTGACTGATTGGTTTAAGGATCAGATCAAAAAATATGCAAAATATAAGTAAGTATTTTATCACATGTTCAATGCTTATTGCAACATATATGAAAGATCTGAGTTATATAGGGTGAAATTATTACTGATACTCTTAGCAAAAAAAGAAATTATTACTGATACACATATTGAGATTGCATTATTATTATCATACCGTACTAAAATGAAATATTATAAGTCTTAGCCAATGAAATTTCTTTTTGTACAGTTAGAGAAGGAAGATGAAAGGGTCTGTGAATGAAACTTGAAATATCCATAGTCCATTAAATTCTCCAACCCATATGACCATGGCACACCCGTTGTTATGACACTGGAAAATATATTTTATAGTGGGATCTACGTTCACATGATAGACAATACACACTTTCTATATTAAATTTGATGTACAAGATTTACATACATAATTCCCATAGATTACAATAACATGACATTCTTTTAAACTAAAAAGAGTTAGAGCATCTCTAAAAAGTACATTTTACCACTGAGAAAATTGTCGTAAAACGATAAAACACTACAACACCCGTGAGCAATCGAGATTGTGTATATATTTTGTTAAAGAGAAAGATCCCGCATTGGAAATGTGTATGGACTTGAATAATATGTAAATGATTTGGATCTGTTCACTTATCGCCATCTGATTTTAAGTTAGAAGTATAGAAAACTTATCACGGTATAAGAGCGGGTCCACACCTTGATCATTATTCTGGACATTGGAAAGATCAACCCACTAACTGATTTAGAGAAGACTCAGTTCTTTCGAGATTGCTAAAAAAATTACGCAGGTGTTGGAGAAAATATCACACATTGAAAATATGTATAAGACTTAAGTAATATATAAGGGATTTGGGCAATCAACTTATCGTCAATTAGTTTTAAGTTAGAAACTCATAAAACTTACAATATTTTTGCCGATTGCCCATGCGCTTCTATAATACATCCCCCACTTTTTTTTGTCAGAAAACTTGAAATCCTTGCTTCTGCTCACTCATTAGTATCGGTTATTACCCACTAAATTTGGTATTCGTCTTGCTTCAAATCTACAAATCTTCAAACCAAACAAACATGTATTACAGTGCCTGCTCACCTAAAAAATGGAAATACAAAAAATCGCTGTCTCAAACTCACTCATAGCCACACTGACAACATCAAACCAAAACTGGCATCGTGTTCGTCATCGCAAATAAGAAGCTTGAATTAATGTAACCCACATACAAGAATCTAAAGCATCTACCACTTTCCTTTTAACGCTAAAACTATGTCACCCAACACTTCTTAGAAAAACTGACTTCCATACCAAGTCCTATAAAATCGAAAATGTCCACATTTTATAGTTCTTACAGTCTCAAACTTATATGTGTATATATATAACCTGTACAAAGTATTTTCAAGTGTGATATAGTTTTAATCAAACTGGTTATTATGGACCTGTTAAATTCTGATGACTACTTAATTTAGACGTTTATGCTGACACATATAAGTTTGAGACTGTAAGAACTATAAAATGTGGACATTTTCGATTTTATAGGACTTGGTATGGAAGTAAGTTTTTCTAAGAAGTGTTGGGTGACATAGTTTTAGCGTTAAAAGGAAAGTGGTAGATTCTTGAAATATATTGAACATTTTTGTAACCATATGGTACCAAATTAATTAATTTATATGACGTTAAATGGATGTCGGTTTGATTCGACATTGAACATATATATATATATATATAATAAATCAACCAGCTCCAACAAAAAAAACACATAACAATTGACGAACTCTATTTACTAAAGTAAAAAGCAACCCAATTTGCTATATATATATATATATATATATATATATATATATATATATTATAATAATAAACCAACTAGCTCCAACAAAAAAACACATAACAATTGACACTCTATTTATTAAAGTAAAAAGCAACCCAATTTGCTATACCATGTTCAATGTCGAATCAAACCGACATCCATTTAACGTCATATAAATTAATTAATTTGGTCCCATATGGTTACAAAAATGTTCAATATATTCCCAAAATTATTTAAAATACAGGAAAAATGTTATTCATTTTAACGGACAAGATTTTATTTAAACAACTCGATATACATTATTAGAAATTTGAATAAAAAAAATAAAATAAAAATTAAAATAAACAAATATTACATCCTTCTACATAAGAGGCAACTGTCAGTAAATGGCTAGAAGGAAAAAAACATCATTAGTGTGTCAAATTGTACAATTTTTTGGTTTTATGATATGTAAATATATTTTAAATTAATAAGAACTTTGGTCTCGCAAAAACTGAAAGATAATGATCCCATAAATTTCCCAAAATAAAACTTGAAATAAAAAATTTAGTTAAAACATAAAAGTATCAAAAGTATTATAATAAAAACAGCAATATTTTCAAAGCTGAAAAAAATTATAAAAAAGAAAATAAAAATATACAATTTCAAAATACATACCCGCGCGTAGCACGGAAAAAGACTCTAGTAGTATTAAAAGAAATATAGATACATAATCTATATTAACATCAAACTTTTATGGGTTTTTTGCCAAAACTGACCTAAAACTTGATTTGAAATGCAAAAGTAAACCCAAACTTGAATCAAATGCAAAAGTAACCTAAAAGGCTATTGAAATTACAACCAGCTCCTTGTGAACAAAAAAAAAACGGAATTTTTTTTTACGTTTCTAACCCCCGCAAGTCTTCTGTCTAGACGACTTACAAGTAAGTCGTCTGGACGACTTACTAGTAAGTCGTCTAGTATAGTACTTCTTAAAAATAATTTAAAAAATTTGTAAAAAATATTTTAGTAAGTGAAAAATTGAAATCATGTAATTAACGTATGTTTAAAGAAATATAAATTAAGATATAACAAAATTTAATTGTTTTCAACATAGATGAGTGAAAGTAGTGAGTCATGATATTCTTTGGTTTAGGTTTTGCCAACATATGTTGTAGTATTGTATGTGTTCTTAGGGTTAGATTTTGGAAAGCATAAATGTTTTTTTGAAAAATTTAAAATTGACCTAAATGTATTTATTTCTGTATATAGTAAACACTATTTAAGTATAATTTGATTTTATAACGTGGTTTGTTAGTTATTTTAGTCAATTTCGTTTAGGGTTTAGGGTTTAGGGTCTGGGACGACTTACTAGTAAGTCGTCTGGTGAATATTTACGGTAGACGACTTACTAGTAAGTCGTCTGATGCACGTTCAAACCGGACCGAACCTTTAGTTTTACCATTTTACCAATGTGCTTTTAAACATAACCGGATTTTTTTACCGGGCATATATAAGATTTTTTTTTTTTTTGGTTTACTGTTTCGCGAGATTTAGAAACTGTAACGTCATTCTCTCAAAGAGGCGATTTCGAAGGCGATTTCGAAGGCGATTTCGAAGGCGATTCTCTGTAATCCATCATTCTCACAACCGTTTCTCACCGCCGTTATCACCGTCATTCTCACCACCTTTCTCACCGCCACTTCCTCTATTTCAAACCCTAGCGCCGTTTGTCTGTAAACCCTAGCGCCGTTTGTTTGTAAACCCTAGCGGCGTTTGTCTGTAAACCCTAGCGGCGTTTCTTTCAGAGGCGTGTCTGTAAACCCTAGCGAGGTAAGTTAAAACGTTGTCTCTTAAGTCCACCGTTCTCACCACCGTTCTCACCGCATTTCTTTTTGGCTGTCTATTTTGGCAGATTTATAACCGCTGTGTCGAAGGCGACTATGGCTTCTCCGAAATTTCAGGTATGCTCTAAAAATGTCTACTGGAAGTCTTGGAAGACTTATAATTAAGTCGTCTCTTCTAGACGACTTAATTATAAGTCGTCTGGAAAGTCTTCCAGACGACTTAATTACAAGTCTTCCAGACTTATAATTAAAATGTTATACTGAGATGGTTGTCTTTCATTGTTTTGCAGACAAAAAAAATGGATATTCCAGAACTCCCCCGTAGGTTGCATACATTAGGGGAAGAGCCACCAGCAATGAAAGCTATTTCTTATCATACGGATTGTACGAAGTTGCATAATGCTTTAAAGAATGCTCTTCATGGTGACGAATATGAAGAGCTAAAGGAGTCAAAGCTGGGAGTTTTCATCAAGTTTAAAGAGCTCGGATTTGGTTGGGCTTCAAGGCTGGTGCACTACATGCTCGGATTCCAGCTGGACATAAAGAAGAAGTACGAGCTGTGGAGTCTAGTTGGTCCAGAACCTGTGAGGTTTTCACTGTTAGAGTTTGAAAACCTCACTGGTCTAAACTGCGAGTACATAGGGGACCTTGAGAGACCGAGGTGTGCTGTCACAAAGGAGATGGCTTCTTTCTGGGACATGTTGGGAGTTCATGTCGAAACTGGGCCATCTACTGAGCAGATAATAGCAGCATTTGAGAGATGCGAAGGGTGGTCTCGGGAAGATCGCAAGCGGCTCGGGTACCTTGCCATCTTCACTGGATATATAGAAGGGAGAAAGTATTCAACCGCCACAAGGGTTAGTCTGGCAAGGCTTGTGATGGATTTAGAACGTTTTGAGAACTATCCATGGGGGAGAGTCGCGTTCAAGGTGCTGATGGACTCTTTGAAGGGCAAAGATATTTCGGGCTGTTACACTGTCGATGGGTTTATACAAGCTCTCCAGGTCTGGGTGTACACAGCTCTGCCGGAATTGGCTGCTAACTATGGTAATCCCATACCAAACAGACCGTCTCCACCGATACTGGCTTACATGGGTGGCAAAGGACGCAGATGCTTTAAAGATGCTATCTGCAGACAGGTATTTACTTCTATCCTTTACTCCAAAAATTAAGTCGTCTGGAAAGTCGTCTGGCAAGTCTTCCAACTGGACGACTTACCAGACGACTTAATTAAGTCGTCTGGAATGTCTCCCAGTAGGAAGAATTTCCAGACGACTTAATTAAGTCGTCTGGTAAGTCGTCCAGTAGGAAGACTTTCCAGACGACTTAATTAAGTCGTCTGGTAAGTCGTCCAGTAGGAAGACTTTCCAGACGACTTTCCAGACGACTTATTTATAAGTTAATCCGTCAAATATCTAAGTTCATATCTTATATTTACTGCAGACTACGGTGGTGAACTTTGTTGAGAAGGATTATGGTGAAATGTTTCCAAAATGGGACTCTGATGCTGAGGACCTTCCCGCGGAGAACATAATTAAAGTTATGTTTAATCAGAGACCGTGGAAGTGGACCATGGATTGCTGGGAAGTCACCGGTACTTGGGTCAATACAAAGCCGGTGGTTGTGAGTCCATCAAAGAAAGCCATAGTTTTGGTAGAAGAAGAGAGTCCAAGACCTCTGAAGAAAGCTCGTAAAGAGGCAAAAAAAGAGGCACCTGCAGAGGCACCTTCAGGGGAGAGTGCAGGGAAGTTTGCAGAGGCTGGTGAAGAGGCTCGTCCAGAGGTTCGCACAGAGGCTCGTCCAGAGGTTACTAGGACTGTGATTGGGATGAGCAAAGTGGATCTTGAAAGAAATTTCAAGGACATATTTGATGCCATGAGGGAAGGGTTTGGGACGTGCCTTATGGAGATCAAGCATTTGTCGGAAAGGGTGGAAGCAGTGGAGAAGAAGGTTGGTATCACCAAACATGTGACAGGGACATCCTCTCAACCCACTACCTCTCAACCCACTACCTCTCAACCTAAAGGCACATCCTCTCAACCTAAAGGCAGATCCTCTCAACCCACTGCCTCTCCCGGGGTTAGTGAAAGTGTAAACGGGGAGAAGGATAAAACACCTCTGGATGAGAGTGTTAAAGAGGAGAAGGATAAAACACTTCCTGAAGAGCCAAAGGAGTCAAAGCTAGAGAAGGATAAAACACTTCTCGATGAGAGTTTTAACGATGAGTCCGCATCTGAGAGCCTTGTTCTATTGGCCAAAAAAACAAGTTTCACTCCAGCAGAGAAACAGCAGCAGGTTGCTAGATATGAGGACAAGAGAGAAACTGCTTTGGCAGTTGTCCGTCAAAAGACTGAGCGGAACAGGAAAGTTGCTGCCTCACAGAGATCTCCTTATACTGCAAACACGAAAAAACCTTCTAGAGCCTACAATCCCTTTGCAGCACTTGACAGGAAGAAGTTGAAGGAGCTCGTCGAATGGTTGCAAACTGATCCGTAAGTGATTGCCTACCTTGCTAATAGCTTCTCCCTATAAAAACTAATTGCTTTTCGTGTTTGCAGTCATTATAAAACACCTGCAGACAAGAAACCTCGTTCAAGTCCGACGTGGTGGTATCACGGCCTTCGGACCTCCCTATCTTGGCTGGAGGATTGTGTAAGTCGTCTGACAAAACTGATTAGTAGATTACTTAGTAAGTCGTCTGGTAAGTCTTCTACATAGTCGACTTACCAGACGACTTACCATAAGTCGTCTGCGTAGAAGACTACTATAAGTCGTCTGGTAAGTCGACTATGTAGAAGACTTACCAGACGACTTATGGTAGTCTTCTACGCAGACGACTTATGGTAAGTCGTCTGACAAAACTGATTAGTAGATTACTTAGTAAGTCGTCTGGTAAGTCTTCTACATAGTCGACTTACCAGACGACTTACCATAAGTCGTCTGCGTAGAAGACTACTATAAGTCGTCTGGTAAGTCGACTATGTAGAAGACTTACCAGACGACTTACCAGACGACTTATGGTAGTCTTCTACGCAGACGACTTATGGTAAGTCGTCTGGTAAGTCGACTGGTAAGTCGTCTGGTAAGTCGTCTATGAAGACGACTTACCAGACGACTTATGGTAGTCTTATGGTAAGTCGTCTGGTATCTTATGACTTGTATTATTTTATATGCAGCATATGGATGCTTGGATCAATGTTTTGAGGAAGAGGCAAAAGGAGACGCCACACCTTTTCAGGAGCGAGAGAATATGCTTCCTTGATCATCTCTTTTCTCAACAATGGAGGTTTAACTACCAGGATTTTAAGAATTCGCAGCCCGATGCCTATGGTTTAGGAAGAAGACTTCCTGGTGGGGCGTGGGCTTATTATTCAGGCGAGTTACCATCATTTTGCAGGACGGACAAGGTTTGGGGGACGGATGTTGATGATATCTATTTGCCAGTGAACCAGAGCGACACTCATTGGATTGCGCTGTGGATATCGATCCCTAAGAGACACATAGTCGTCTGGGACAGCATTCGTTCACATATCTCCCCTCAAGAACTGGATCTGATAATGGAGCCTTTTCTCCAGATGCTCCCTTATCTGCTTTTTGAGTGCGCATCCGTTTCTCAACGTGACCAGTTATCACTGGAGCCATTCACGTATGAGAGACCAACCGATATCCCTCAGGCCAGATCTGGTGATTGTGGCGTTTACACTCTGAGGTACATTGAATGTCATGCTCTTGGGATGCCATTTAACCAAAAAGACTTTGCTAAGGCCAACGCGAAGACTATGAGGGATAAGATGGCGATCGATATATTTAAAGAGCTTCCTGAGCAGCATGCGAAAGAAAACGATGACCTTGTAAAAAACCTTGGAACATATGATGTATGATAGATTAGGATTTGTGTGTATTTGAACTTGTAATTTATGATAAATTAGGATTTGTGTGTATTTGAACTTGTAATTTATGATAGATTAGGATTTGTGTGTATTTAAATTTGTAATTTATGATAGATTACGATTTGTGTGTACTTGAACTTTTAATATAATTAGACGACTTAGCATTATATTGAACTTTTATATTGGACGACTTAACATTATATTGGACGACTTAGCATTATATTGGACGACCTAACAGAATACTGGACGACCTAACTGAATACATAGACTAAACACAACTTGAAGGTCTTCTGGACGACCTAACTTGAAGGTCTTCTGGACGACCTAACTTGAAGGTCTTCTGGACGACCTAACTTCAAGGTCTTCTGGAGGACTAACCTTCTGGACGACTTACTTGAAGGTCTTCTGGAGGAATAAACTCTGGACGACTTACTTGAAGGTCGTCTGGACGACCTTCAAGTTAGTCGTCTAGTGGTTCCTTACATTGTGGTTTCGTATGACCAGTTTCCTTGCAATTTGAGCATCTATAAACCCTGTGTTGTTTCCTAGGTTTGCGTCCTTTCATCCTGGATAGCTCCAACCAGGATTGCCATCTTGATTTCTTCTGTCTTCCCCGACCACGTTTTACCTCCGGAGGCAAGCATGTGCGTTCCTCAACTTGTTGTCCAACACAAGGATATATATTTTCTGAGTATCCTGCAAACAAATAATCCTTTGAGTACACTGGACTTACAAGTGTGGAGATATGCAAACCAGCATGTATTCCAGCAGCTATAGCATGAGAGCAAGGTATTTTCTCTACTGCATAAACACCACAATCACACTTGCCATGTTCCAAATCAACCACACAGTCCATTTTGCCACCTTTCACAAAGAATCGCCATCCATCAATTGGTTGAACCCTCATCGTATCCGCTATCTCCGATCGAACAGCAAGCAAGTATTCAACACCGCGACTATGGTGACTTGGGAGACTCAAAGCATCATCTCTCCTTTTCCAAAACCACTTTCCTAGCTTCTCTCTTATGTACTCCAATAGGAAATGAATAGGAAATCCTCTAGCTCGCTTCAGTGCGGAATTAATAGATTCTGCGATGTTGCTTGTTTTTATGTTGTACCTGTCCCCCTGAGAATAAACCCTTGACCATAGGATGACATCGGCATCCTCCAAATACGTTGCAAGGTCCGGGTTTGCACTCCGTATCTCAGCCATGTACCGGTTAAAATCTGAAACCGTATGGGCATAAGCAGCACCTTTCACCAAGTACAAGAGATGTTTCCCTTTATAAGTTTTGACAATGTTATCTTGAAGGTGATAATAACATATTCCTCGGGTTGCCCAGGGAAACACCTTCTCACACGCACTTTTAATGGCTGCATGCCGGTCGGAGACTATCACGAGAGGCTGCTCATCAGATAAACAACTAGCCAATTTTGTGAAAAACCATTCCCAAGAAGGGTTATCTTCAGCATCTACGATCCCAAAAGCCAATGGAAATATCTGAAAATTCCCATCTTGTGCGGTTGCAACTAACATAGTACCTTCATACTTCCCATGTAGGTGAGTCCCATCCACGACAATGACCCTTCTCTGATACTTAAAACCTCTGATAGAAGCTCCAAAAGAGAGAAATAGATACTTAAATCTTTTTTTAGAATCAAGTTCTATAGCTGTGATAGAACCGGGATTTGCTAAGGAGATTTGCTCGAGATATGATGGTAGACGCGAATACCCATCTTCTGCTGATCCTCTCACCAATATTTGTGCATATACCAGTGCTCTGTATGAAGTGGTGTAATCAAGCGTCATGCCAAACATGTTCTTCATTGCATCAGTGATATGCTGTGGATTCAACCCATCAATGATTCCAACACGATCAATGAAAAGCCTAGCAACATACTTCGGAGTACAGTGTCTCCGCTGAGCGATTCGGTCTCCCACTGAGCATGTATGTGTTTCCACATACTTTGTTACCCAAAACGTGTTTGTTCCATGTTTCACACTCGCTCTCATCTTCCATCCACAACCACTAACCCGACAGGTTGCCACAAAGAGAGTTTTCGTTGACTTATATATTCTGAAGGAGAACTTACGCTTAACTGCTGTCAACCGCAGCTCTGAAAGCAGTGCATCCTTGCTAACAAAACTCTGGTTGACGTAGATACTGTTACCATTCGATCCTTCTCCTTCAATAGCATAAGTCTTTTTGAATTCTTCAAAACACATATCATCATCTTCTTCCAAATCCTCATCTTTAACCTTTCCATAAACACTGTAATCCTCACCATTCTCGTCCGCTTCAGCAACAATAGAGATATCAACATCCTTCTCCCCATCATCCTCCTCCCCATCATCCTCTTCCCCATTATGATTCTCATCTTCAACCAAATCATTATCATTTTCAAAAAACTCATCAGCTTCATCATCTTCATCCTCCTCTTCCCTTTCCTCTGAAACTGTTTCCACCTTGCTATGGCTTGATACACAAAGCCGTACTCCATGCGTTTTGGTTATCTCGAGCAAGTTTCGAACTTGTCTATCACTTGTAACATGAATAGGAGGAGTGTCTGGAACCTGCATCATTTCAGCTGGTAACAAGTAGGTTATCTCCACAGATTCTGTGCTCATGTCCAGGTTATAATCTTCTTGAACCATTGCAACAAGTTCAGCATGTGTCGAACCTTCACTCAACAAAAATAGTCTCGCTCCTTTGGAATTATCAACCACAAAATCCCAATTAGAATCTTCCAAAAACCATTCTCCATACACTGCATGTAACTGACGCAACATCTGCAAAATTTCAAAATAAAACACATTAGTAAACATAGAGAAAATGAAAGTTTACTAAACATTGACGCAGACGACTGACGGTTAAGTCGTCTGGAAGACATAGACGACTTACAAGTAAGTCGTCCAAATAGGTTATTTTTGCAATTGACTTTAAAATGGGACGACTTACTAGTAAGTCGTCCAGATTTGTTTGTTAAGAAAAAAATTCTAGACGACTTACTAGTAAGTCGTCCAGGATAAACGGGTTAGTTTTGCATTTGACCGAGTTGTGTCAGATATTTGACTTTTCCTGGACGACTTACAAGTAAGTCGTCTCTGGGAAATCAAAAATTTCAATATTTTATTAAAGCTAGACGACTTACCTGTAAGTCTTCTCAGGTTATTTTAAAATTCGAAAATAAAACTTAAATATTTAACTTTTCCCAGACGACTTAATTTAAAGTCGTCTAGGTAGAGGACTTACTTGAAAGTCGTCCGAGAGAAGCAAGGTTTGACCAGAATCTCGGAAAAAAATCTGGACGACTTCGCTTATCCTGGACGACTTTCAGGAAGGTCCTCTACCTAGACGACTTACAAGTAAGTCGTCTGGGAAAAGTTAAATATTTAAGTTTTATTTTCCAATTGCAAAAGTAACCTGAGACGACTTACGGGTAAGTCGTCTAGCTTTAATAAAATATTGAAATTTTTGATTTCCCAGAGACGACTTACTTGTAAGTCGTCCAGGAAAAGTCAAATATCTGACACAACTCGGTCAAATGCAAAACTAACCCGTTTATCCTGGACGACTTACTAGTAAGTCGTCTAGAATTTTTTTCTTAACAAACAAATCTGGACGATTTATAAGTAAGTCGCCCGTGTGCTTAGAAGACTTACCCGTAAGTCTTCTTCAGCCAGACGACTTACGGGTAAGTCTTCGACACGAACAAATCTGAAAATTTTTTCAATTTCATACCTTTCACTAGTGAGATGACTTCCTAAGCACAAATAGTCCTCTCCAACCACCCAGAACCTCAAACGAAAGTAACCCACGAAGATTAGTATGCTTGAATGGCTCTACCAAGCCTAAAAAATTTAGAATCAAAAGCTTGAATTTTTTGGATGAATATGGAGACAAAGTTAAAGAGATGTTGTTTTTTGTTCATAACATTTAGTGCCAATCAATTTTAGGTAGTGTCAATCAATTTTAGGTGCATTAAGAGCTTCAAATTGGTTGTTCATGGTGGTTGTGGTATTGATGGCAATGGCAATATTGTAAATATTTGAAGATGATGAGGTTGAGAGAGTAAAAATGCCATTTTCAGAAAAAAAACAAGAAAAAAAACAATGGCATTTTCGTAAATAATGTGAACATATGGGGTGAATTGGACACAAGAAATGACAAAAAAAGGGAGAGGTTAGTTTTGTGTTTGACTATGAGTTTTGAGTCAATTTTGCAAAAAGCCCAACTTTTATTGAGGTAAATTTTGTATTAATATAATAAATGATGTTAATCCAAAAAAATAAATGCATCATTTATTTATCATATCAGTTACCTTAAATGATACATAATAAACATATTATGTTACTTGATTGATTGCAAATAAATTAACAATAACATCATTTATTATAATTGATGTTAAATTATATATATTTGTATCATTTATAAATAAATAAGTAACTGAATGTAAATTTATTTATTTTTGTTATATAACTTAATTCATGCTATTCATCTCTTCTTTTAGTGACTCCTCATGAAGAATTATATATACTAGATCATTTTACGCGCTACGCGCGGATAACTACTTTTATATTTTTGTTATTTTTTTTGTGAATATCAATTATTATAAAATATATATATGTGGTTTTAAGCTATTAAAATTGTAGATTATAGTATAAAATGATAGTATCTTTGATTTATGTTGTTTGAATATTGTATATAGTTTTATTTCTACATACGTGTTTATTATAAAATAATATTTTATTAATTTGTCAAAATACGAAGATTAAGTTTTTATTAAAAAAACATCATGTAAGTAAAATCTCTCGCATGTACAAATTTGTAATATACAATATGAGAGAGATATATTGCATACTTATTTTGTAGTGTTACAAATTTGTAATATACAATATGAGAGAGATATATTGTTATGTGGAGAGATATATTGCATACTTATTTTGTAGTGTTATAAAATATTTTTGATTTGTTTGTGATAATTATCATCCCACAGTCTAAAATACATAATTAGTTGATAAAAATTTGAAATTGTTTTTCCTTTAAGTTTAATGTTGAGCTTATTCTGAGCTGCAAAGGAGATGTGTTGCTCGTACTGATATGTTTCACTTAACTTTTACCTTATTGTGATTTTGATTGTTTTATAAAAGTAAAATTGTGTTGTTGATGATGAGTTGAGTATTAGCTTACATGTAAATAGGTAAATGTAGATATATTTTTTTATGCTAATCTTTATCATTTCATTTTTTTTTGTTTTCTACTCAATTATTTTTAAGATTCTACTTTTAAGGATTTTTTTTCGTAAGGAATGAACTGTTAGAATTATATGATCATGTTTTATAATAAGTTTAATGTATTTTTGTGAGAATCTAGCTGTTCAGTTTGGTAAAACCGAAACAAATCAAAATAGAGAAAGTGGTTTGAATTTGGTAATAACGAATAAAACAAAAAGATGTTTATTTTAAATAACCGCGGTCTATCGGTTCGGTATATAAACCGATCATAATGAATAATCCGAAGAAACCGATTAATTAAAATATATTAGTATACTTATATGCAAACTTTATGATAGAATTAATAATATATACATCATTATGTATCTATATGATATTCATATTTATAGCACTGATTTTATTTATTTTTTATTTGTGCTAAGTTAAAAAAACTCTCATTTTATGAAGTTAAATAAAACATATTTTTATTGGTAACTATTTGTGTTAAAATATATTTATTTAATAATATAATGATACTGATATTTTTTTTATTTTTTAATAGTAAAAATGAAAAGAAGATATTCTATTTTAAAATTGGAGTACATGATTGATATTATGTTTTAATAAATTTGATTTCTAATTATATAAACTAAAATTTATCATAAAAGGTAAATATAGTTATGATTTTTGGTATAAAATCGAAAATCGCTAATATATAAACTTAACCAAATCAAAGTAAATATGTTATTAATATGATAGCTAATTTTTATACATCGAAATATTAAAAAAAAAACAAAGATGAAACATCAAAATTGAACACCCTTAAAACAAATATTTGAAAAATGGAAAGAAAAGAAAAGATTGTATGAGTTATCAACTTATCATTATAAAACTTCAAGAATTCTCTTATATTAGAACCACACAGTCAGAATAAGTTGCGCAAAATACAGATTACCATACGACACTGCCACAAAATTAGAAATACGATCAAAGCTGACTATTTTCATATTTAAAGAATTAATAAATCCAAGTATTAATGACATTAAATTAATATAGCTAATGGGTCACCGGTAAAAAAAAATAAGTTGCGTCGAGCTCGTCAATGATAACTAATATTCTGACCGAGATTGAATCCACATGAATTTGTGCATCTTCCTGATTTTAGTAATGAGCTAATGTACATTCCTTTCTTTTGACATGGCCATGCAGACACCTTGTTCCAAAAAACCTGTTGAAAGAAGCTGACTCTTCGCTCTGCTAGTTAGCAAGGATCTTGCTTCTTTCTCCATTGATGGCAAAATAAAATTATGAAGTGCATCATCCAGTATTGCTCATTCCAGAGTTGAGCATACTTACTGACACCCACACTTGGATAGTGGTCATTGCAGTCACTTATTAGCCTATTCATGCAATTCTCAGGCATATTGAAGGTTATTTGAAGACGTTTCTTCTCTTCTAACTCCTGAATGACTGAGAAGCCATTTTACTCCCTCAAACTTGCTCAATGGCTTTTCATGTAACCACTAAACTCCAAGAACTGATGGACTATCACGGTGTTGGACTTGTTGAAACTACTGCATTCTCCATATAAATGCAACAAACATATTTTTGACTGATTGCTTGCAGTTTATCTCAACCGCAGTCTGACAAAGAAAAATAAGAAGTATCTCAACATAGATGCGAGGACAGTTCTTGTAGTACTAAATCCAGCTTAAGAGTATAATATGAATTTGTTTGGAGAGTGGTACCATATGTCGTGAACCCTGAAAAACAACTTGAGGATTTTCGAACATTGCACATACAAAGTTCAATGCCTTCTCCTCGGGTGTTTCCTTTGCAACCTCAAGCTCATTAACCTGCAACTCAAGCAACATTAGAACTGTCATCCATAACAAAATACATACCAAAAGTATAAAGCACACTGACCAGATTTTTAGAGATAATGCAATGCCCAATTGCTCAACACTATACCCAAATTTTGTTTTCAACCTCCCCTAGCCCCGCTTAGCTGCATATGTTGTATTGTGATTTTCTCTAAGGCCTCTTGAACTGCCCTCATCAATACATTCTACACCGGCAGGAGAATGCAAGTTGAACTTGGGATCCAAGTCATCAATATTCCTGCCACTTTAAGAGACTTAATGAATTCTTCAAAGAAGATATTGATTTAGGTTACGCCTAGGAACTGATACCTTATGCCTCTACTGCTACCTTCCTAGTTACAGAGCTCACTACCCGTTTTTAGTTGACATACTCCTCCTATGCTACAACTTGCAGCTAATGCATGAAAACATTCAGATTTTAAATAGAATTTACCAAGCATAAAAATATCTTTGTATCATGGGAACTCCAGTATAAACTCATAATTAAAGCAATCATGTTTTTTATGTAATATGATTTTTACTGGTTTACAGTTAACATGACTCATGATCTTTACAGCTATTTATATTAATTGGAAGTCTAAAAAGCTTGAACCTTTTAGGACGAAACCGATTTCAAGTCATCATATTATGTTCGAAGAATATGAAAACAACAAAAAGAAGGAACCACGACAATGATTTGTAACTAATCTAGAATCAAATTAAAAACCCAGAAAGTTATCTCTAAATTATAAAAGAATCTATACCTATACATTTCAAGATATTGCGTTTGGTAGGGACGGAGATGGTGAGATGGAAGTGTTGGAGGAGGAGCCTCATATCACCACAGCAAGAACTTCAACAGCTCCAAATGTTCTAAAACTACCAACGAACATAGATCGAGCTTGTGAACGATTTCAAACCCATCAGCTTCCTCTAGATGAGATAAAAAATTGTGAAGCTGTTGTGAATGCCTTTTTTCTGGAGATTGTAGATTTTGCTTGGATGTAAGATTAGATGAAGAGAATTTTATAGGAGGAGAAACAAAGAAGGTGAAACGAAATTATGAAGAAATGAATAATAATTGAATGTTTTAAGAGTGGGTTCATAAAGGCTATCTGGAGAATCTTGAAAGGACAAAACGGTGAAAACGAAGGAGAAGATCAAAAGAGACGGGTTTGCAATGAAAATGAGGTCTGGAAGAGATGGGCTTCTAATGGGTCGTTTCAAAGCCGACATGAATGGCCCGATTCTAAACTGTATCGAATGAAAGATGAAATGACGTGGCCATTTGAAATCTTCTGATTGGGTGATTTTTTTAGTTGACGTGGACATTCTTAGCATTGAGTATATCCAACTTTTATTATTGTAAGATACTAATGATGTGTCTGTGCTTCGCACAGGTTATTTGACATTTGTATTATTTAAATATGTAAATATTCAGGTTGTTTCGTTGTATAACTTGAAATGCAGATCATGTTTTTGTTATTAGTGTTGACGTGAACATTGTAATAGCGTAATGCAGTTGACCTTTGCAAGTTTATTAAACTTTTCATGTAGAGCTTTACTAATTATATTGGGTGAAGACAGAGGACACAGGAGAATTGTGTACCGTAGATGATAATTTATGTTTATTGTGGCAAACATAAATGACTATTTACGTTTGAAAATTTTGGCGAAAGATATGTCTCCATAGAGTATATGAAACCATCTGTAAAACATGAATCATCTTTGGTCAGCCCTGTCTATGAAGATCTTAAAAAGCCAGCAAATATTTCAAATTAACCGAAGAACTACTTCAACTCAAAAATTTGACAAAATTAAAAGATGTAAGCTATAAATTTTTGACTAAACAAATATCTTTTGATCCAAGAAAAACCATGCTAATTTGCTATTGTATATTTCAAATCCTAAATCCAATTATGCATGAAATAAAAAATGACAAAATTATATATTTAAAAGATATATAAAGTGTTTAATTATCTTCAGCGTAAAAATTGTGTCAACTTTCAACTTTCAACTTTCCACCACTACATTCTATTTCCGGATAACTTGTTTTTCTGAACTTTCACTTTACGTGAAAAAAACTGGCCCTAAAAATAAATAAAGAAACAAATACATGTTCAGAAGCAAAATAAAAAATACATGTCTGAAATACTAAAAACATATTTAACTATTTATATCAACACCCATCTAGTTATTAGGGTGTAAAAGTTTCCAATAACATTTAAACAAAAAACGTTGTTTCAGAGGGAAATTAACTTTTATAGTTATAGACATAAATTGAAGTCCAACTATCCGTCCCTTTTATCTCTTAAATTTTGTTATCACAACTAAATTTTATTGCTCGGTTAATTTCTAATATATGACATATTTAGATTGTCTTTTTGAAAAGAAAATTTATATCTCACAAGTTCAGCACATTTACAAAATTTTATTACAAACTCGTACAATGTCTCCCTCACAACATACCATTTTAACTCTAACCTTGTCTACGTCTAGTAGCATCATCACAATTAAGAAGGTAGTGACGAAACGGTTCTGATCCACATGAAAATCTCATTCATTCTCTTTTTCTATTTGTGTTTGCCAATAACGAGTGTTTATATATGTGTTGGTATCAACGTCTCTGTTTTGGCGAGAGCTGAGCTATGATTCATTATTTGTTTCATTTGACTAATTTCTTGGCTCATAAGTTAACTGTTTGGGAAATATAGATTAGAGCAATCAGTTCCCATAGGTCATATCTACCGTGTGAAGAAATCAAAAGATCATTGTCTTGTAGCTATACTGAAAAAAAAAGAAAAAAGGAATGTAACAGAACTTCAACGGTAGGGATGGGAAAGAGGGGGGGAATTCACATCGACAACCACTGTAGAATTAACAGTGCAAAGTACCTTTCTATGCGTAGATTTACCATTATAGCACGAGTCTTATGAGCCGTCATTGAATGTGTTTCTCATTGCACTTAGCTCACCAATAATTTTTTTCCAATATAAAAGTGGATCTCTGTTAATTAAGTAGAGGTATGCTTAAGCGATAGTGTAGCTATACAAGGTTAGAGGCTTAACATGTAGTGTTTTGTTGTTATTAGCTCCGCCAAGGGATTGTCTTCGAGAAGATCTATTTGTAGAGAAACGATCTTGGCTTAACTCGTAACTATGGATCCAATGCAAGTATGTTTGTAAGTTTATTCTCCTTCAAGAGATGAGCTTCTTAACAGCTTGTATTAATCGATTGGAAAAGTTACAACTCCTCGCACTAAGTTTGCGTGTTCTTAATATGCAGAGAGAATATATTGAATACCTAACATCATAGAAGAGAGCCCTATATATACTAGTTTGTAATATGCTTTTCTTTGTAGAATAAGGAAAATATATTATCCTAAAACTATAGGGAATTGTAAATCTTCCATTATGAGCTGACCACTGTTGCTGTTGATTCGCAGGCCCAATAGCATCCTAAGCCCACCAGCTGATTTACCGGCCCACGAGAAGTCTGGAGAGCCCAAGAGACAAAACCTACAATCTCCACCTTGTCTCTCTGGTTCTCTCATTTCGTCTTCTCCGCCTCTTCTTTTCTCTCTTTCTGCGAAATCACCGACAAGCTCACCGCTTCTCTTTTGCCGAGCACCGTCTGTTCCTTGACGCTGAGTCTCCGGAGTTGCATGCCGTTCCTGACTCCTGCTCTTCCTCTCCCTAGAGCGCTTCACCTCTTCGATTTATACAAGACAAGAGCATCACTTGTCTCCCGGCGGTTGTGCCCTCCGCCTTTCTCATCTCAGGTTCCTCTGTTTCATCCTATTTCTTTGTGGCTGTTGTTTTTTTTATTATTATAAGACAAAACCCTAACCTTAGATTTCTAAACCCCAACTTGATTTTCCGATGAATCCGTCAAGATCTACCGAACCCTTATACTCATCAGACGATAAGTCTCACATGCACACCACATGACTTCTGTAAGGTCATGCATGTTCGGAAAAGGTAATTTCTTCTGTTCGCCTTTTCTTGATATGTATCTATACACTTCTCTTAAACCCTTTGAAGTTTTAAAACTGTAGAAAACTAAACGGGATTCTCCATTTGGTTTTCCAGTTTATGGTGTTGACGTCTCTCCACCACTGTCTCCTTCACCCGGTAAGAATATTAACAGATACTTGTTAAAATTGGATCTGCCAGGATAAGAAAACTTTGACTAGTATGTTTTTATTCCTTTTGCAGGTTCCTTGTATAGACAGCTCCAGCTTCCTTCACGGTAATCTTTTGAACTCATCTCTTTCAAGCTTCGCTCTTCCTGTCGAACCATCAGTTTGAAAAAAAAATTCTTTGAACTAACTTCTTTCTTTTTGTGGCCTTTCCGTGAGGTGATCAATTCGACAGTACTAACACCTGCAGCCACAAGGGCCTTACTAAGGCAGGACCTTAAGAAGCTCCAAACATGTCTCGAATTTCTTTCCAGGTACACATTTAGTTAGGAAATCGACAGGATTGATAGAAGTATGAATTTTATGAACTGTAACATCACCCGCATCAATTACATCCCTCATAAAATGTAGTCTTGTGTCTATGTGTTTGGTCCTTTCATGGAATCCTCTATTTTTAGCTAAATGTATAGCACTCTGAGAATCTGAAAATACCTTCACATCATCTTGAATAAATCCCAACTCACTAATAAAACCTTTAAGCCACAAAGCTTCTTTAAATGCTTCAGCTAAAGCCATGTACTCTGATTCGGTCGTTGAAAGTGCTACAATGTGTTGGAGGCCTGACCTCCAGCTTATTGTGTTGCCCCCGACTTGAAAAACATATCCTGTAACCGATCTTCTCCTATCCAAATCGGTTGCATAGTCGGCATCACTAAACCCTCGTACCTTGAACACTTCATCTTTAGTAAATGTTAAGTTTGAATCTAAAGCTCCCTTAATGTATCTCATTACCCATTTAACTGCTTCCCGGTGCTGTCTTCCTGGTTTACCCATGTAGCAACTGATTAATCCTACTGCGTAGCATAAGTCTGGTCTAGATCCCACCATTGAATACATTAGGCTGCCAACAGCTGATGCATATGGTATAACATTCATAAATCTTGACTCAAAATCTTCTTCTTCTCGTGTTAAACTTTAAAGTTTAAATTGAGGTCCAATAGGAGTAACTACAGCTTTACTGTCTATCATGTTAAAAGTCTCCAGTACCTTTTGTAGATATTTTCCTTGTGATAGCCTTAGAGTGTCATTAGCTCTATCTCTGACAATGTCCATTCCAAGTATTCTTGAAGCTGCTCCTAGATCCTTCATCTCGTACACTTTCTTTAAGTTATCTTTTATCCTCTGAATTTCCTTAGAATCCTTTGACGCTATTAACATGTCATCAACATAGATTAAAAGATAAACCATATGTGATAAATCGGATCCTTTTATGTAGACACAAGGGTCATAGAGACTTCTATTAAAACCCTGTTTCTTCATAAACTCGTCAAATCTTCTATTCCATTGTCTTGGTGACTGTTTTAGTCCATCAAGCGACTTTAGCAGGAGACAAACCTGATCTTCCTTTCCTTGTTCAACGAAACCTTCTGGTTGAGTCATATAAATTTCTTCGTCCAAAGTTCCATATAGGAAAGCCGTTTTCAGGTCCAGTTGTTCCAAATCTAGATCAAAATTTGCAACTAGTGACAACATGATCCTTATTGATACGTGCTTTACCACTGGTGCAAACACTTCAGTGTAGTCAATCCCTTCTACTTGTGAGAATCCTTTAGCTACTAATCGAGCCTTGTATCTAGGTTTTTCTATTCCAGGAATGCCTTCCTTTAGTTTGAAAACCCATTTACAACCAATGACTTTCTTCTTCTCTGGTTTGTCAACAAGCTTCGAAGTATGATTTTTCTCCAAAGAATCCATTTCTTCTTGCATTCCTTCTCTCCAATGTTCCCAATTATCATTTTTACGTGCTTCTGAATATGACTTAGGTTCATCCTTGTTGATCTCTTCAGTAGTAGCTAGTGCATAGGCCACACAATTTGAATCATCAAACCTAGAGGGCTTCTTAACTTCTCTCCTGATTATATCTCTAGCCAGAATGTAATTATCTAGGTTTTCTTGTTGAATCTCCATAGGTGCTTCTTCACTTTCGGAACTTGATGATTCGGTTTCAGAGTCTTCCAATGTCGAAGATACTCCACCTTGAACTCTGACCTCTGTTTCAGGATTCTCATTTGAAGGTCCTTGGATCAATTCTGGATTGAATGTTACTTTCTTGGTTCTTTTCTTCTTTTGGCTGGCTCCCTTTATATCCTTAAACATCTCTTCTTCATTAAAGATAACGTTTCGACTAACCGTACATCTTAATTCTTCTGGTAGCCAGACCCGATATCCCTTAGTCCCTTTAGGATATCCCATAAAAACTCCTTTCATTGCTCTTGGGCTAGTTTTGGCTTGAGTTACATGAACATAAGCCGTGCATCCAAACTTTCTTAGATGGTTTAAATCTGGTTTAGTTCCAGTCCACATTTCTTCAGGTAGTTTAAACTCTATAGCTGCACTAGGAGATCTATTGATCACATATACCGCTGTTGAAGCTGCTTCCGCCCAAAATTTTTGTTCTAACCCTGCTTCCGTAAGCATGCATCTAACTTTCTCCATAATGGTACGGTTCATGCGCTCGGACACTCCATTTTGTTGTGGAGTATAGACGCATGTTCTGTGCCTTTTAATCCCAGCTTCTTTGCACAATGTGTCTAACTGTGTATTGCAGAATTCTAGCCCATTATCCGTTCTAAGACATTTCACTTTCTTTCCCGTCTCCGTTTCCACACTCGCCTTCCATTCTTTGAAACTCTGAAACACTTCATCTTTTGACTTTAGAAAATATATCCATACTTTTCTTGAGAAATCATCAATGAATGTAACAAAGTAGTAACAATCCCCAAGACTTGGAACCACTGACGGTGAACCCCATAGGTCGGAATGGATGTACTCCAGTACTTCCTTAGATGTATGTTTTCCCTTGGGAAAGCTTAGTTTGTGTGCTTTACCCAAGACGCAGTCTTCACAGAATTCCAGTGTCTTCACATCTTTTGAGCTTATGTATCCATTTTTAACTAGAATGTTCATGCTCTTTAGACTTATGTGTCCAAGCCTAGAGTGCCATCTCTTAGTTAAATCGATGTCTGGTCTTGCAACTGCAGCTTCTCCACTCAGTAATTTTCCTTGTAAGTAATACAAGCCATCACAGTACTTACCAAAAATTACCTTTTGAGTTCCTTTATAAAACTGCACGCTGAAGTCCTTTCCTTCATAACTACAGCCCATTTTTTCTAATAAGCCGTAGGATATAAGGTTCCTGCCCATAGATGGCATGTAGCGAACATCAGTTAGAATAACACTCGATCCGTCGTCATTCATAATCCTGATTTTCTCGACTCCTTTTACTTCACTAACTGTATTGTTTCCCATTAGAACTTTGCCTCCTTCTACACTCTTCAGATCAAATAGAACGTCTTTATTTGGAGTTATATGGAAAGTACAACCTGAGTCAAGTACCCACTCGTTTTGAGTGTCTTGTTGACTTGCTGTCAACACTAATGGTTGTTTTTCCTCCTCTGCTACGTTCACTGAGTTTGACGGAGTCTGATTTTTCCTCTCTGGACATTGTCTTTTGAAGTGTCCCTCCTTAACACAAACCCAACATTCTTTTGAGAACTTAGGTCTAGATTGTGATCTAGTTTTACTCTTAGATCTTCCTCTCCAAGACTTTTCATTCTTCTTTTCGCTCCTGCCCCTGTTGTTACCAACGAATAGTCCTTCCGAGTTACCCTTGGTTCTGTTTAACAATCCCTTCTCCCTTAGTTCAACTTCTTTAGAGTAAGCTGAGCTGGTAACATCTCGAACTGTTAGAGTCTCTTTTCCGCTGCCATATTTTAATGCATCAACAAGAGACTCATATTGTTTAGGTAGACTTGTTAGGATCTGAATAGCTTGGTCTTCTTCACTGATCTTAATATCCAGACTTGCTAGATCAGCCACAAGTTTTAGAAACACGTCCATATTTTCCTCGATGGATTTGTGTTCATCCATTCTGAAACCTGCATACCTTTGTTTCATGTAAATACTATTTGGTAATGTTTTAGTATGGTACTCTGCTTCTAACGCTTTCCACATATCCAGTGCTGTGGGTTCACACATTACTTTGCGTAAAATCTGATCAGAAAGACATACGCTGATCAGATTCTTTGTTCGCAACTCTTTGTCTTGTTCCCTTGGATCTGGTTTAACTTCTTCCTGTCCCTCACCATCGTCTTCAATAGATTTAGGTTTTTCTTTAAGAACAGACCCTAAACCAATGATCTCCAATCGACAAAGCATCTTGTACTTCCAAAGACCAAAATCACCTTTCCCATCGAACTTTTCTACTTCAAATTTTCCTGAAGTTGCTTCCATTATATATTAACCTTAAAACCTTTTCTCTTGTTTTGCAGGTTCTAGTAACACGCAGTGACCGTCAAGCTTCAACACCAACGAGCTGAGTCTTCTTCTTCACACCAGATAAGAATCCTCCTTGCTTGTTTGTTGAATTTTGCTTTCGAATTTCTCTGTTCCTTGGATCTAGGTTAACCCAAGCTCTGATACCACTTGTAGAGAAACGATCTTGGCTTAACTTGTAACTATGAATCGAATGCAAGTATGTTTGTAAGTTTATTCTCCTTCAAGAGATGAGCTTCTTAACAGCTTGTATTAATCGATTGGAAAAGTTACAACTCCTCGCACTAAGTTTGCGTGTTCTTAATATGCAGAGAGAATATATTGAATACCTAACATCATAGAAGAGAGCCCTATATATATACTAGTTTGTAATATGCTTTTCCTTGTAGAATAAGGAAAACATATTATCCTAAAACTATAGGGAATTGTAAATCTTCCATTATGAGCTGACCATTGTTGCTGTTGATTCGCAGGCCCAATAGCATCCTAAGCCCACCAGCTGATTTAGCGGCCCACGAGAAGTCTGGAGAGCCCAAGAGACAAAACCTACACTATTGCTAATACTTCTTCCTGGAAAACACAAAACCAGCAATTTGAACTACAGCCTTGATACAAAAAAAATAAAAAGAAGACTTATATATATGGTTCGTAGGATAGATTTTATATCTTAAGTGCGTCAGATTTTGCAGCTGCACCACCTGCAGCAAGAACAGCTTTCACACAGTCTGTCAAGCAGTTATTGCGACACCTGGTCTCTTCTACGTTGTTGTGTGAACCTTAAAAAGCTAAGAAGGGTAACTACAAAATCCAAGCTTTAAGTTTAGTGCTTTAAGCTAAAGTGAGAATGGGTTTCCATATACGGTGCTATGGGTATAGCAAAGAGAGATAGCCCTAGCGCTCTTGCTAGGCTTGTGCTTCTCCTAATTCTCATCCTTATATGAGAAACCATAAAAGAATTCGGATTAAATCTGAATCGAAACATAGATCAGTAGATTGAGCAGCCAGTTTCTCACCTATAACTCGGATTTGGAGTTGAAGGAAGGTAGTGTTGAGTTAAGAGAGCGAGTCGGTGAAACTGTTAATCTTTTTTAACTGGTTGAGTTACACAAATATCGCAGTGTGTTACACACGGATATGTTAATCTTCTACAACCGTTTGCATCAAACAAAGATCACCATGTGTTACAGACGGATACGATAGAAGGAATAAGATAGATGTTTCAGACTTATTCCATAAAGTTTCTACTTTGTTTTAACTTGTCTGAAAATATTTTGATATTATTGAGATTTTGTGATATTTTGTTTACAACAAATGATTGACCTTTATATAGAGATCGAATCATTATGAAAAGACACACCTCTTCACACTAAAAGACATAACATGAAGAGTTACAACTCTTTGTGTAATAACTAACTAATGTAAATGTACTAAGGAGAGATTAGATTATATAGTTTAACACTCCTCCTTAATCATATCTCGACTTCATTCCAAGCTGCTTCCTGAGATCTTCAAACCTTGAATCGCCCAATGCTTTTGTGAGAATGTCTGCGAGTTGATCATCTCCTTTGCAATACTTCAATTCAATGATTCCTTTTTGCTCAACTTCTCTCACGAAATGGTACTTGATCTCTATGTGCTTTGTCCTCCTGTGTTGCACCGGATTCTTTCCAATTGCTATTGCTGATTTGTTGTCACATAAGATTCGAACTCCTCCTTCAAACTTCTGACCAAAATCTTCAAATAGTCTTTGTAACCACACGGCTTGATTTGCTGCTGCACACACGGCTATGTACTCCGCTTCAGCCGTTGATTGTGCCACTGTTTGTTGCTTACTTGATTGCCAACAAAACATGGCTGATCCAAGAGTAAACACATAACCTGAAGTGCTTTTCTTTTCTTCCTTAGAACCACCCCAATCGCTATCCGAGTAGCCTACAAGTCTTGGTTCTTTCACACTTGTAAAGAATACACCAAAGCTTGATGTTCCCTTGACATATCTTAACACCCTTTTGGCTTCTTGGTAGTGCTTCATGCGAGGTGATGACATGTATCTTGAGAGATAGGCGCTTGCGTACATCACATCAGGTCTTGTTGCACACAAGTACAAAAGGCATCCAACAATGCTTCTATACTTAGTTGGATCTCCATACTCTTTGTCTTCCTCAACTCCTATTCCTTGTGGTGTAAGTGGAGTGCTTACACTCTTGCTGTTTCTCATCCCAAACTTATCAACAAGTTTGTTTGCATATTTTTCTTGTGAAAGAAATATGCCTCCATCGTCTTGGATTACTTCCATTCCAAGGAAGTAACTCAACAATCCAAGATCCATCATCTCGAATTCTTTCTTCATACTCTCCTTGAATGTGTTGATGATCTGAACTTTGCTTCCAGTGATGATTATATCATCCACATATAGACTCACGATCAACACATATCCTCCTTGCTTCATGATGTATAAGGCTGCATCATTCATACTCGTCTCAAAAACTTTTTGAATGAAGTATGAATCTATCCTTCCATACCATGCCCTTGGGGCTTGCTTTAAACCATATAAAGCTTTGCATAACCTCAACAACTTATGTTCCTTTACTTGTGTAACATACCCAGGTGGTTGTGTTACATACACTTCTTCCTTTAGTTCTCCATTGAGAAAGGCTGACTTTACATCCATTTGATACAAACGCCATTTCATTTGAGCCGCATACGCACGTATGGCTCTTATTGTATCATGTCTTGAGACCGGGGCAAACATCTCAAGGTAGTCAACACCATATTCTTGAGAGAATCCTCTTGCAACTAGCCGCGCCTTATGCTTGATGTGATTATCGTTTGCATCGGTTTTGATCTTGTAGATCCACTTCACATTTATCACATTCTTCTTCTCTGGCTTGTCTACTAGTTCTCATGTCTTGTTCTTCTCAATCATGGCTATTTCCTCATTCATCGCCTCTCTCCATTCCTTTGTACCACATGCTTCATCATAAGTATATGGTTCTTCATTTGCATGAAGACAAGCTTCTATTGCTTGAACCGCTTCTTCAATCTCTACTCTTGGTGCCTTTTCCATGATTTCAGCCATGAACTTGAACTTCTTTGGTGGCTCAGAAGTTTCTCCATCTTCATCACTAGTATCATGATCATTATTTTGAATGAAAACATGACTAGAAGTACCTTCGGTTTGTTCCTTAGGTGATTGAGAATCTTCCATAGGCAATTCTATTGTCTTCTTGACTTCTTCTTGCCTTCTCCAATCCCACTTCTTGTTTTCTTCAAACTCTACATCTCTTGAGACTTCAATCTTCTCATTCTCCAATATGAGAACTCTATATCCTTTGGATTGATTGCTATATCCAATGAAGGCTCCGTGTTTTGCCTTCACATCTAACTTCCTCCTCTTTTGATCTGGGATATGTATATAACATATGCTACCAAACATTTTCATGTGTGACACATCTGGTTTGTGTCCACACCACTTCTCTATATGAGTGACATCATCTTCTATTGCCTTTGATGGTAGACGGTTCTGAAGGTATGATGTTGTGTATACCGCTTATGGCCATAACTTGAGTGGTAAACCTTGCTCTACCAACATCGTTCTAGCCATCTCCACCAAGGATCTATTCATGCGCTCCACTACACCATTTTGTTGTGGTGAATAAGGCAAGGTAACTTGCTTATTAATTCCTTCTTCTTCACAAAACCGGTTGAATTCTTGTGAAGTGAACTCACCACCTCCATCTGATCTCAATGTCTTGATAGTGCAACTTGATTGCTTCTCTACCATTGCTTTGAACTTCTTAAACATTGAGAATGTTTCTGATTTTTGCTTCATGAAGTATACCCAACACATGTGAGTATAGTCATCCAAGAATAGCAAAAAATATCGGCTTCCATCAATAGCTTGGTGCTGCATCTGCCCACATACATCCGTATGTACAATCCCAAGCTTTTCTCCTGTCTTAGTTTAAGATTCCTTTGGGAAGCTTTTGCGTGATTGCTTTCCAAGTATACACGCCTCACATGCTTTCTTACTGACTTTAAGCTTTGGTAACCCCTTTACCAAGTCTTTGTCTTGCATTTGTTGCAACCTTTTGTTGCCTACATGGCCAAGTCTCTTGTGCCATGTCTCCATTTTGCCTTGATCACTTGCGCTCATGGCTTCTTCTTGAGCCGAACTCATCCTGATTCTGTAGGTCTTGTTAGTCATTGGGATATCCATTATCCTTCTGCCTTTTGCATCCTCTATGATGCATCTCTTCTCTTGGAAACTCACCTGGTATCCGCTAGAAATAATTTGTGGAAAACTCAACAAATTTTTCGCCAAACCCGGAACCAAGAAAACATTTCTGATGGTCCTCTTGACACCAATTGTCATGACAGTAATATCTCCTTTACCAGCTGTCATCACAATGCTTCCATCTCCAATTTTTATCGGAATCTTGATACTCTTATCAAGTCTTGAGAAATAATTCTCCTCCTTTGTCATATGGTTAGTGCATACACTATCTACTAACCAAACGTCTTCCATTGTTTTTGTTGCTTCACTTGCACTAAACAACATATGGTATTCACTCAAGTCTTCTTCTACGAGACTTACATGTGCTTTCTCTCTTTTCTTTGAGTAGCACTGACTTGCAAAGTGACCGAACTTGCCACAATTGTAACACTCCTTGTTACTCCTGTGATCCTTCTTTGGATCATCCTTCTTATGTTTCCTTAGACACTCACTCTCTGTGTGGTTATTCTTCTTGAAAAAACCACACCACTTCTTGCCTCCACAGCGTTTTGAGTTGTCTTGTGTTACACCAGAGTTTCTCTGTTTAACACGAGCATCAAATGCTCCTTCATTTGTGCTTTCTTCTCTTGCAGCCAATCTTGCTTCATGAGCTTTCAAAATCCCGATTAGTTCTGCCATTGTTGTTGAAGTCAAATTGCTTGTTTGCTCCAAGACACTGACTATACTATCGAACTTGGCTGGGAGAGATATGAGTATCTTTTGTATGAGTTGAATGTCGGTCTTCTGTTCACTGTGGTATGTTAATTGATTTGCCAAGGCAACTAACTTATCAGTGAAAATTTTAATGTCTTCATTCTCATACATTTTCAGATTTTCATATTCACTTCGCAATGTTTGAAGTAGAATCTTGATACTCAGCCTTCAATGCATCCCACGCCTCTTTAGATGTTGTTGATGCTGCAATCCGTGAGAAGATATGATCCGGTACGGCAAAATTTGCAAATCCAAAGTATCGTATACCATCGCTTCTTCTCTAAGCGCCCTTGCCCTTGCCGTTTCAGGGGTCTAATCCACTTGTGCTGGTGGGGCTCCCACGCCTTCTTCAACCACAGACCATAACTTCCTGGTTTTGAAAATGGTTGACATCTTAATGCTTCAGAAGTCGTATTTCTCCCCATCGAATATGGGAATCACTTGATTTTGCATTGTTTTATGTCATTTCGATAAATCGTATGCCAAAATCCTGTAGCCTATTTTTCTCTTCGCCAAGTGTTTCTCTTACTAGTGCTTTCTTCTTAGTCCTCTCAACCGTAAAGCTCTGATACCATGTTAATCTTTTGTAACTGCTTGATTTACACAAATATCGCAGTGTGCTACACACGGATATGTTAATCTTCTACAACCGTTTGCGTCAAAAAAAGATCACCTTGTTTTACACACTGATACGATAAAAGGAATAAGATAGATGTTTCAGACTTATTCCAGAAAGTTTCCACTATGTTTTAACTTGTCTGGAAATACTTTGATATTATTGAGATTCTGTGATATTTTGCTTACAACAAATGATTGACCTTCATATAGAGATCGAATAATTATGAAGAGACACACCTCTTCACACTAAAAGACATAACATAAACAGTTACAACTCTTTGTGTAATAACTAAATAATGTAAATGTACTAAGGAGAGATTAGATTATATAGTTTAACGGAAACAACCCAATGAGGTAGTCATCATCGTTATCCTGTTTTCATTATTAGTAAAAAATTAGAAACATATTCAACAACAATAAATGAACAAAAAATATAGAGCCTTTTTAAACCCTTTTTGAAAAAAATCATATTATTAGGTCTCTTTCTCCCTTAATTTTTCTAATACTTTGTTTTTGAAATGCATACTTCATCTGTAATGAAATGACTTAAACAAACAAATATAATAGAAAAGAATCAAATGTTTTCTTTACATTTTTCAAAGTACAAAGTTTTTTTTTTGATAAAAGGATTACTCAAATTTTAAAGTTCGAAGTTTAAACCGAATAACAACAACCACTATAAAGGAAGGACAAATAGCAAAGAAAACACAATAAAGTTTCATTTTAGAAAATTATTTAAAATTTATGAGCTACTTCAAACCTCAAATCTAGGTATAGCAAATACAGACAAAAAATATTTATCATGGTAGAAATTTATCGAAATAAAATCTACATGGCATTTGTAGAAAAAGAGTTCCAAATCAGACTTTATACCAAATTCTTATTCAATTATAGAGTGCAAATATAGCAAAGTTATGTTATAAATAATAATCTAATAGAAAATGCTAACAAAATCTTTTGATTGCGGAATAAAAATTTCATTATTATTTTTTTCAAAATAAAAATTTGATTGTTACCTATTGTACGAATTTTCGGTTTGTGTGAAGCTCATAAAACTGAAAAGGCTGAGATTGTTTTTTAAAAAATATTCTAGAAAACTTATAGGCTTTCTATCTCCACTCGTATTTGCTATGTTAGATTTTCAATTATTTTTAATAGCAATATATATTTACTTAAGACATATGTTTATCCCAAACATTAAAATTCCAATCTTAAATAATTTATAACTTTTCGTTTAAACTAAATTAGTCTAAAATGTCTTATCACATGTAAGAAAGTGTTAGTTTCAAAACAAAAAAAAACATTTTCAAATTCTAAATCATAAATAAAATATTTTCAAATTATCCCAATGTATTTGTGTAATAATTATTAATTTTCCATAATATGTGCCAATATATTAGGTTGCCCACATCTATGATCTTTTGTGATCCCGTAATTTTCTTTAATTAAGTGTGGGATCTGATCAATTTGGGCATAAGAACATCTATACGCATGTTCTATTATAAGGACATATATAGATTCGTCGTCAGCATTGTTTTTATGTCGTTCATTTTTAGTTTTGTCTTTCCAATTGTTCTCACATTTTAAAAACACTTAGTCTCGTTTATTTTGCAATAATTCTAGTTTTAAGTGTCACATCATTGTTGTCGGGAAGTGTGGTGATATGTTTTGTGTTCACCTCAGATCATTCAAAAGAGTTGTTGCAGTGGTTGCCCAGAAGATGAAATGAAAGATTGGAACAAATACAAATATTTTACCAAATCATATGACATGAAGCCTATCGTCCATTTTAGAATGACATGAAGCCTATCGTCCATTTTAGCCTACACTTCTTAGAATAATATACTCATAATGTATCGCTTAAATATTGAATGTTGTTATCATGTACAAAATTTAAAGATTTTTATAACCTCCTTTCTTGTGATATTAACCGAAATATCGAAGTATTAACTTATATATATCAGAGGATTCGAATACATTGAGGAAGGTATTGACTTCACCGCATTTGTATGATCATCATTTACATTATTCTTTATGTTTGTATTTTTTTCAGTGGAGTTCATTTTGTTATGAATAACCACTGTTATCATTAGTTGAATGTTTAGACATTCAAATATAATTCTAAGTATCACTATTCCAGAAGTCTTAATCAGTTAGCTGATTGGCAGTTTGCCTCTACCGGATCCTTGGATTCTTTATGATTTTCATGGCTGGGAAACTTATTAACTTGAAGGCTCTAAAGGTGTATGCCAAGGATTTCTTCAATGTTTCATTGGTTTCTTTAAAAGTATCAAAGAAGACACTATAGCCTGGTTTGTTCACAAAGTGTTACTCCTTTAAGGGAAGTTGACTCATTGAGCACACATTTTAGTACAAATGGCTAGAACAATACAAATTTTTTTTTTATTACTGATATTTTTTAAATGCCCAGCGTGCCCTTCTATCATGTTGTGCGAAAAACGTATTTACAAGAATGCCATTTTTTTTTCATGCCACGTCAGCCAAAAACCGTCGCCACATAGGAATTCGCTGACGCGAATTAATGAAATAAGCCGCAAAGCGTTACAAACTACGTTACAACTGAGTTATTCGTACGTTGTGGCTGATTTAATTAACCTGGCTGACTTCTGTTAAAAGGGCTGACTTACGTCTATAAGTCAGCCCCCTGTGAAGGCTGATTAACAGAAATCTGGCTGAATTATGTTATTTCGGCTGACTTAGAAACGCACGTTACGGCTGACTTACACATCGACTGGTTGGTTTTTGTGAAAATACGGCTGAGATGTAGTTAAGAAACGGCTGAGTTATATGTTCGCAAGCTGATTCAATGATCATCGGCCCACTGTGTTACTAAACTTTTGGCTGACTTAAGAGAGCTTGTTATGGCTGAGTTACCTTTTATCAGCCGTAATAAGTTGGATTAACAGAAATTTCAGTCCTATTACGGATGACCTATTAGCGAAAGATTAATTACTAGAATAACATTCACTTGACGACTGATTTAGGTGACGATATAGCTGACTTATTGTTTTCCCGCATATTGACAGCTAGTTATTAGGAAAAGATTAATTACTAGAATAGCATTCACATTGCGGCTGACATACATTCTGTGTTATAGTTGAGGTACGCTAGCTGAGTTATGTGTTCCTATGTTGGCTGACATAACGATTTGCCATGTCATCATCCATGTCATCAGTTCTTAGTTGCCATGTCATAAAAAACGTTACCACTTCCCCATTTTGAACTTCTTCATCTTCTTCAACTTCTTCAACTTCTTCATCTTCTTCATCATCTCATCTATCTTCTTCATCCTCCTCTCAGAGATAATGGATCCCGTAATTATTGTTTCTGGTAACTTGGTTAAGAAAAACAGATATATATTCATAGCAGACAGTAGATGATGCAGAATTCTTCATATAGATGAGCGAACAACACAGATCTCGCAAAGTCGGTACTCGATGATTACAAATTAAGTGAGTCGAGTCATGAGATTAAGATGATCTATATGTTCTCGAATAAAACTCTGAAAACACTAGCGCCTGATACTCCACCGGTTTTTGTCTCCAATACTCGTCAGCTACAAGGTTTTCTAAGCCTAAGGAAAATCAAACAACTACGTCTCTGTGTGGAGATTACGGAGAAAAAGGATGGCGACGTCAGTCAAAATGACGGTTCGAGAGAGAAGCGTCAAAGGTTATGCAGTTTTAGCTCAGAAGTTGAACTCTCTGAAGTTGAACTCTCAGAAGTTGAACGCTCAGAAGTTGAACGCTCAGAAGTAGAATCTAGATTTGAAGATTATAGTGGGGGGGGGGATGATGGTTTCAGTTTGGAATACGAACGTGATGAGAATGACTGCTCTAGTAAAGTGGAAGGAGAAAACAGAACGTTGGCGGAGAAGATGAAGAAGTCGAACAAAACGAAGAAGATGATGAATTTGAAAGCCGATTTGATATGTTCGACGACTCTGATGGTGCGTCATCTGAAGATGATAATTTCAGCTTATATGGTGAGTCTCACGTAGAAGACGAAGGGTCACTGTCGCTACCTCCAAAGAAGAGAACTCAGAATTGGTCGATGAGCGGATCAAATGGGAATCTGGATGTTATCAGATTGGAGTTATCTGCACGTGACCTTGCGGTAGGGCAACGATACGACACTAAAGCCGATTTGGAGAGACGACTGAAACTTCTTACAGTGAAAGATAAATTTGATTATCATGTAGACGTATCCAAAACAGATCTTCTCATTGTTAGGTGTTGGATTGATAGATTTCTCTGGAGAGTTTGTGCTTCTCCACAAGGGGATTCCCCGGCGATTTATGTTCGTATTTTCGATTTGGAGCATACATGTTCTATAACTGAGCGTCATAATCGATATCGGCAAGCAACACCAGATATTTTAGGACAGTTGTGCAGGGACTTTCTCGGCGACGTTGGTCCGACCGTTCGACCTTCAAGTGTTGGAATAGCCATCAATAAGAAGTTTGGTGTGAAGGTATTTATTTATATGCGATGAGTTATTTTAACGACTGAGCTTACTTAGATTAACGATATGACTGACTTAATATTTATATTTGTGGCTGACTTATTATTACAGTACGACTTACTTATAATAACTTTACGGCCGAGTAACGTTTACGTTAAGGTAGACTTAAGTTTTATTTTCTGCACATGCCGGCGTTTCGACCTCGAGAAAATACCATGTCGACCAAAAAAAGCTTATAACAGGCTCAAGATTCATCATCCAAACCTAAATTGAATTTATAAACAAAAAGACGAGTCTATATATTAGGAATCAAGAGACATATCACTCTCATAAACAACATAGATCTAAAAAATCAAAAATCTGAGACAGATCTACTCCAATAGTCTTCGTCTTCAATGGTGGTCGGTTACAAACCATGATTATAAGTCAACCGTAATGTTCCTATAAGTCAGCTGTTAAGTGTAATTTATTTTGCGACGTCTCATATTTTGGGCGGGAAAATTGATTTTTTTCCTGCCCAAAATACGAAACGTCGTGAAACAAAATACACTTGACGACTGGCTTATAGGAATGTTACGACTGACTTATAAATCATGGTTTAGGGTTTTTGCTATAATCAAAGGCTGAGTTGTGGTTACAATACGACTTTGTTATAACCATGCGACCAAAAAAAGCTTATAATATGCTCAAGATTCATCATCCAAACTTAAATTGAATTTAGAAACCGAAAGAGAAACTAAAAAGACGAGTTTATATATTAGGAATCAAGAGACATATCACTCTCATAAACAACATAGATCTAAAAAATCAAAAATTTGAGACAGATTTACTCCAGTAGTCTTCGTCTTCGATGGTGGTCTGTTATAAACCATGATTATAAGACAACCATAATGTTCTTATAAGTCAGCCATCAAGTGTATTTTGTTTCGCGACGTCTCATATTTTGGGCGGGAAAAATGATTATTTCCCGCCCAAAATACGAAACGTCGTGAAACAAATAACACTTGACGACTGGCTTATAGGAACGTTACAGCTGACTTATAAGTCATGGTTTAGGGTTTTTGCTATAATCAAAGGCTGAATTGTGGTTACAATACGACTTTGTTATAACCATGTCGACCAAAAAAAACTTATAACAGGCTTAAGATTTATCATCCAAACTTAAATTGAATTTAGAAACCGAAAGAGAAAGTAAAGAGATGAGTGTATATATAAGGAATCAAGAGACATATCACTCTCATAAACAACATAGATCTAAAAAATCAAAATTCTGAGACAGATCTACTGCAGTAGTCTTCGTCTTCGATGGTGGTCGGTTACAAACCATGATTAGAAATCAGCCGTAACGTTCCTATAAGTCAGCCGTCAAGTGTAATTTGTTTCGCGACGTCTCATATTTTGGGTGGGAAAAATGATTTTTTCCCACCCAAAATACGAAACGTCGCGAACACAAATAACACTTGACGGCTGGCTTATAGGAACGTTATGGCTGACTTATAAGTCATGGTTTAGGGTTTTTGCTATAATCAAAGGCTGAGTTGTGGTTACAATACGACTTTGTTATAACCATGTCGACCAAAAAAGCTTATAACAGGCTCAAGATTCATCATCCATACTTAAATTAAATTTAGAAACCGAAAGAGAAACTAAAAAGACGAGTCTATATATTAGGAATCAAGAGACATATCACTCTCATAAACCATACATATCTAAGAAATCAAAAATCTGAGACAGATCTATTGCAGTCATCTTCGTCTTTGATGGTTGTCGGTTAGAGAAGAAGCTTTGTATCCTCCATTGTCCTGTATGGTGATCCGACATCCTACTGCTCCCTCCCTCATCGGATTCGTCGTTTTTGCAGAAGAAGAAATGTCAAAGAGAGAGAGATGAAGAGGCTAAGTCCTATCAATTGTAAGAAAAGGAGAGAATAGTTTTTGGCCTTTAGATTTTATTTAATCAATGGCCATTAATTGTGATCCTTGAAAAAAAAGATTAACCAATGAGAAAGAAGGTTGAGGATAGACAAAAAGATAATTTTGAACCCTTAGATTAAAATCAATCAATGGTTATGAAAAAAACAATATAAATTGTAATTTTTGTTTTTTTCAATTTGATTTTAAAATAACTTAAATTTTAAAAATATAGTTACGGATTTAAATCAAGATTTAAAATGGAATATTGAAGGATTAAAGATTAAATTTTCAAAATCATTAAAATTGAATTTAACTCGAATCTATAAACATAATCTCTAAACCTAAACCTTAAACTTTAAATAATAATAAATTTCAATAATAAAAAATATCAGATTTAATGTTCAAAAGATAAAATTTATAATTTTATAAATTTATAGTTCTATAATTTAGGATTTGAGGTTTAGATTTAAGAAATGATTAAAGTTATAGTCTTGTGAGTAAGAATTGTATAAGTAATTTTAAGAGAACATATATCTCAAGAGCAAGTTAAAGTCTCAACTTGAAAATTCAAGAAACTATACACATTTTAGTTGATTTATATTCACTTGATATTGATAAGAGGATCTTCAATATAACTATTCAAAGTACTTGAATTCAAATTTTTGATTTTAGGGTATATTTGAGGTATGACTGAGTTATATAAACGACACGACTAAGTTATCAAAACGACGCGGCTGAGTTATATAAACATTTCTGATTTAATGATATGTTTGAGGTATGGCTGAGTTATTTAAACGACATGGCTGAGATATATAAACGACACAACTAAATTGTATAAACATAGCATAAGTCAAATATAAAATACACGGTTGAGGTATGTTTTCCACAGAGAAACAAGAAAATACATGTTTGCTGCACCATTCCGGTGATAACTCCTCCATGTCTCCAAGCTTCACTGAACTCCTATGTCTCGTCTTTGCCAAATCCATCACTTCTTTATGTCTCCTCCATTATCTTCTTGTTCAAGCTTCTCTTTCACTCAGATCTGGAAAAAATATTATCAAAATATGGGTATCAAATCACAAACAAACTTAAATGAATACACCCCACAATTGTCAATTTGGGTGTTTTTAAAATGTATTTGTTTTTTCTCCTCAAAATGCACATTTCTTATACCTAGGTTTTTGGAGATTCGCAGCAAGTAACTCAGCCACAACTGCATATATAACTCAGTCGTAAAAGAAAAGTAACTCAGCCACAACATAAATAAAACCCAGCCACAAACTTGAAAAACTCAGCAGAGAAGATGATTTTGGGCGATTGCAGCGAAGAAAATTTCGTAGCAACGCTTGCGGAGAAGACGATTTCGGCGAAGACGATATTGGGATAGACAGTTCGAGAATTTCAGATGATAAACAACAATTTCAACTCAAAAGATTAGGGTTTAAGCGACGAATGAAGAAAATTGTAGTTTTTTCTCGCTTTGTTTTTAATTTATGAGTGTCTTTGTGAATGTAAAAAAATAGGTGACATGGAATACATATAATGTGAGGTGAAATACGGTTTAAAGTGACGTGGAATACGGTTTAAAGGGACGTGAAATACGGTTTGCTGACATTGCTTTCTTAATTAAAATTAAAGAAAAACTAAGGGAGGGTGTTTATTGTAATTTACTAGGGTCAAAAGATATTCTAATAATTTTCAGAAAATGTATGCTAGTTTAGTAAGATTCCAATTTTCTTATACTAGTTGAGGCATTTTCTCTTCCTTTAATTGCTCCTTATTCCTCCTATCTTTTTTATATCATTCATAATGATTGCCAAGGAATATCGTTAATGATTGATCTAAATCTTTGACTTTCAAATTTGAGAAAGAAAATACATTTACTTGTGGGCCAAAGTTAGTCATTTGTGGCACTCCCAAAAATCTTACTATTGTAGTGAGATTCCAAACTCTTAAGTTGAATATTAAATGATCTTAATCGAAATATCTAAGTTTTCGCAATACTTCGTGTCAAACTTTTAAGTTGAATATTAATGATATTAATCGAAATATCTTAGTGTTTCACAATACTTCGAACAATCATAGATATTAGAAGAAAATAATATTTTATTATGACAATAAATGTATGATTGATTTAGCAGTCAAACCAATCTCATTTTTAATTAAGTAGGAAATATGCTCATATTTAAAGTGAATTGATTGAGAGACCATGGGAGAAACTAAATAAATTAAAAAGGAGATTGTATTGTATTATTTAGAAGCAGATGTTGTGACCGATCATGCAACCTCTTGAAGCTAAGCGATGTGTCTTAGATGCATTGGTAATTGGTGGTAGCAGAGTCTTAGTGGATATAGAGCCACTGACACTGGGGGTCCATATATGGCTCATTAATATTTGGGTGTGCCCAAGAACAGCATTGAGGTAAGTGAAGTTGCTATGTGTATATTGTATCCAAGTATGTTGCCTCCTTGATGTCATGGAAACAGATATGGCTATATCCTAGGTGAAATAATGATGTTGTAGGTGTTCTAGGAAACTCACATAATCACTGAAGTATGGGTTTGGACAAAGCTGACGTTCATTGAAGATTCAAGAATTGGTAACGGTCTGATGCTTTGAAGTGGAATTGAATGGTGTCAACCTGAGCTGAAAAGTATAAGTCTAGCCTACAAAATCAGAGATGAACGGGAAAGCTTGCCTTCCTCGCAATTCTCAACACTTGTACTCTATGTCGCGATTACATGTGTTAAATTTGAGAGAATGAACATGACACATTAGTTTGTTTATGCAGAGTTTTAGAGCTCTACGCTTACCAGAAGATGCGTTGCGTCGGCGACTCTAATATTTGTCAACTTTGTCATTATATGCCTCCCAAAACCTTAAAATCGGACTTCAACGGAGTTGTTACAACAACCACCTTTCCAATCGACGATCAAAACAGAGGAGGTTGCCATCGCTGATTAGTGATTCTCAAAGGATATTTATAATGTTTGAGAAGGAGAAAGTGATGCATATCAACTAACCATGCTCGCTTATTTATAGGAAGAAGGGGTTATGTTGAATACTGCGTAGTGGACGTCGTGGTGGTCTCCCGATCAATGGGGTTAATGAGAAGGATGAGTATGTCGATTAAATGGATCCCCAAACCGTTACGCTGTCGACTGGCCCGAAGCGGTGGTGAACATAGAACGCCATGGCAACAACGAGTGACCTATGGAATGAGCGAGCAGGTTATAGATGATGGATTAGTTCTAAGAGGATTGTTTGTTATTATATTAGACCTAAAATAGCCCAACTTGCTTACATCAGACATAAACCCAAACGTGGACAAACTTTGAAAATTGTAAAATAGAGTTGTGAGGGTGTTGCCAGGTGTCAAGAAATGCCCCATATCTAATGCTGAGGTGGACGGCTAAGGAGAGAGAAAAGTCTCATTTAGTATAGATAGTAGTGTATTTTCCGCGCGAATGTCAGTTAATTATGTGGGATTTTTGCCAAATATGACTCACAACATGATTTTGATTGCAAATCTATACCCAAACATGAATCAAATGCAAGACTAACCTAAAATCTTTGTGAAAATACATTCAACCCCTTGTGACCAAACAAGAAACAGAAATCATTTTTACGAATATAGCCCCAGTAAGTCGTATGTGTCGTCTGAGATACTGGAAGTCGCCTAGACGACTTACATGTTAGTCGTCTGAAGTAGTTGATCTGAAAAATAATATATAAATTTTAAAAAAAATTTGACAAATGAAAAATTAAATCATGTAACTATAAATAGTTTTAAGTGATGTAAATTAAGATATAATAAAATTGAATAGTTTTCAACATAGATGAGTGAAAGTAGTTAATCATGATATTCTTTGGTTTTTGGGTTTGACAACATATGTTGTAGTATTGTATGTATTCTTACGGTTAGATTTTGGAAAGCTTGAATATTTTTTTTCTAAATTAAATTTTTACCTATATGTGTTTATTTATGTGTATAGTAAACACTTTTAAGTTTAATTTGATTTCATGAAGTGTTTAAGTAGTTAATTAAGTTTAGAGATTATATTTAGGGTCTAGACGAGTTACATGTAAGTCGTTTGGTGAATAATTTACACTAGACGACTTACATGTAAGTCGTCCATATCGGACCGAGTTTTTAATTTTTCCAATGTACTTTTAAACGTAACCGGATCATTTACCAGACATATAAATATTTTTTTTTTACTTTTTCACAACTTTTGGTAACCCTAAAGCCGTTTCTCTCCAAGGGCGATAACAAAGGCGACTCACTTACTCATTTCCTTACTATCTCGGATCAGATTTCTTTCGTCGTTCTCGTTATCCGTCGTTCACACCGCCGGTAATCTCTCCTCTTACGACGAATCATGTTTCTCCTTCATTCTGTAGAGTATTGTAGTAGTTTAAAATGACCAACGCTTCGCTGTTTTCTGATCTGAAACCGCTTGTTGAACTCCGCTACCGGTAAGTTGTTTCTCCTGTCTTAAGGTGTTTAGCCGCTGTAAAACCCTAAAAATTGTAGTCTTGATTATTCTTTGGTAAGTTCTCTGAAAAGTCTTCTATTAGATGACTTATCAGACGAGGTAAGTCGTATGACAAGTCGTCTGATAAGTCTTCTGCTAGACAACTTACCAGTAAGTCATCTGACAAGTCTTCTACTAGAAGACCTAGCAGACGATTTTGAGATATGTTTGTAAGTGGTCGCGTCTAAGTATTGTCCTCACCAAAATTTACATGTTTGTTTTGATTGTTTTCCAGACCGGAAAAATGGATTTGCCAGAACTCCCGAAGAGAAAGTTTACTTTAGGGGAGGAGCCACATCCAACAAAAAGCATTTCATATCATATTGATGACTCAAAGTTGTTTTCTGCTATAAAAGATGCTCTTCATGATGATGAATGGGAGGAGCTCAAGGAGTCAAAGTTGGGAGTGTTCATTAAGTTCAAGGAGCTTGCGTTTGAATGGGCATCAAGGCTGGTTCATTTCATGCTCTGTTTCCAGCTTGACATCATTTCAGACAACTTAACTATAAGTAATTCTTCTAGGCGACTTAAATCTAATTAAGTCTTCCAGACGACTTAACTCTAAGTCTTCTACGAAGTAATTTCTCGAAGACTCTCCAAACGACTTAACTATAAGCACAAGTTGATGTCTTTTACTTAATGTAGACTATCTAAGTTGATATCTTTTATTTACTGCAGACTAACGTGATCAACTTTGTTGAGAAGGACTTTGATGACATGTTTCCACAATGGGACTCTGATGTAGAGGACCCGGCCGTGGAGAGCATAATTAAAGTCTTCTGCTATGTCCTCTGGTATCGCATCCTCCGAACCCCCTTTGCATGGCTCAACGACTCTGTAAGTCTTCTGCTATGTCTTCTCTTTAAATATTCATATTACCCGTAAGTCGTCCCTAGAGAAGACTTAGCAGACGACTTACCCGTAAATAGTCTTGTAAGTCGTCCCTGGAGAAGACTTAGCAGACGACTTACCCGTATGTCGTCTGTTAAGTCGTCCTTAGAGAAGACTTAACAAACTACTTACAAACGAATTATGTCTCACTTGCATTGTTATAAATGCAACATATGGATGCTTTTATTAATTTACTAAGGCTTCAGTACCAAAAAAATCCCCGGCATTTCAGGAGCGAGAGAATGTGCATTCTTGATCATGTATTTTCTCGGCATTGGACGGCTATGTACCCAGAGTTTAAGAGTTCGGAGGGCGATCACAACGGTTTAGGAAGAAGCCTCTCTGGTGGGGCGTGGAACTATTATGCATTCATAGTACCATCATTTTGTCAATCTATTAAGGTGTCTCAAACAGGACTAAAAACATGTTCATTGACTCGTTCTCATTTACATTTCTTATTTCTATCCCGCCATCGCGCGGTCACCGAGTTTACACGGCCTTTCATCACATATCTTATTTCTCATCATCATTCTCATTCACATCTCATTCTCATTTCTCATCATCATTCATCATCAATCATTACATAACAACCAACACACAAGCAATCATTCATCAACAATCATCCACATCAACACAAGGCAGTTTATTAAGTTCCTTTAAACAATATGAGCGTTCTTATGCAGTATGACATATGCATCTACAACCTAGCAACCATTATGATCTACCACCCTAACGAACACTCAAGACTAACAAGACCTATTCCAACATCAAGATATATAATAAGTCAAGAGAAGAAACTGGTTTCGAGACCAACCCACCTGGATGAAAGATTTGGATCTAGATCTAGGATAGATCTAGATTAGAGACACAGATCTGAACACGAAAACGAACACCAACGAACACAACATCTCCAACACCACACGACAACTCCATGGCGGCTTGGGCGACTTGCGGTGGCTCTCCGGTGGCGTCTCGGCTGTCCGACAACTCCACGGTGGTGAGGCGACTTCTCAGCACGAGGAGAGAGAGAGAGAAGAGAGATCCGACGGGTGAGAGGAAGAGAGAAGGAAAAAGAGAGGTCTTTGACGGCTAGGGTTTCACTCTCTGGAACTTTAGAAATCTTCATAGATTTTCTGTTGGGAAAGAAAAGAGAAAGAGGTTATATTTATAACAAAAAGAAGGGAAACTCTAAGTTTAACCCTAATGGGCCCCCCTTTACAAACCAAAGAAATTTTGAGCCAGTGGGCCAGGGATCTTACAATTCTTCCCCCCTTAAAGAGAATTCGATCCAAATTCTGGGTACGTTCATGATCAACCGCAATACCCTATTCCACTGGCACCACAAGGTACTACAGTCTCCGGAAATGGACTCAAGACAACACGAACTTGCTGAAGGATCTTAAATACAAATGAATCAATATAACAAATGAACGATCATCTCCTAGGTTCACTCTGGCTGGTGACGACATCTTGCAAACAAAGATCCAATCAGAACCATAATAGAAGCATAATACAGTACCTGGTTGGTGGTTTGAAAACATTTCCCAAACTTTTAAGGATCATAAACTTTTCTGCAACGTTTCATTTTATAAAAAAAACTGAGTTAAACCTTTGCAAACGGACACTTATCTCTCACTAAGTAGCGAGAGACCTTAACCTGGGCTCTGATACCGATTGTAAGACCCGCTTCCCCCGAGAACATTTGGGGTGTAAAACACGGTCTTAGGGACACATGACTACGCCAAAAGACAAGCCAACGTATCCCGCCAATGGACCGAGTTTCTCCAGATGCGTTCCTTTATGTTTAAAGCCACCAACCCAACCGACATATCTCACACTTCTATTCATAGTCCTGAAAGAGGGAGGGGAAAAGGAAAGGAAGAGGAGGGCATGAGTAATTGGATTACACAGTGAGATGGCTTCTAGACCAGTCTCTCCGCATGGCCACCCATATAGCTCAATGCAGAACAAGGACTGATTAGTCGCGTAAACATTCATACAACTTTAACATTATCACTTTTCTTAACAATTCTACAACTTCCTAACATTTCACTTCACTATGCATTTATCACTTATCAGTTCTACAACTTCATACATTTCACAAACTCATCATATACATGGTTACCACTTAACAGTTTTACCATCTTACTTGTATTTCACATCACTTCACATTCCTCACAGTCAAAAGCAAATAATAACTAGCATGCGACACACAATCAAGCAACCTAGACTTCTAGGACCTACCACACGTCCCCGGGAGAAGCCATTACGAGTCCCCTTCGCTGCGAGTTCCTACGGGCGTCCTCGCGGGCTACGATCCGTAGCATCCTATATGACTACCCGGTCACGGCCTCTTTGGCTCAATCATGCACTGTCCGTCCTCGCGGTTCCATAGTCACTTATGCCCAGACTCGGCATGACTCAATTCTACCAGGCGCCATATAGATCCCTTTCACTCACGGTCACCATCCTTTCACGGCCCTTTCTTATTTCTATCCCGCCATCGCGCGATTACCGAGTTTACACAGCCTTTCACCCTAGTTGGACTCTAGACGCCACCCGTTCTCGGTGTCTCAAACAGGACGACAAACATGTTCATTGACTCGTTCTCATTTCCATTTTCTTATTTCTATCCCGCCATCGCGCGGTCACCGAGTTTACACGGCCTTTCATTACATATCTTATTTCTCATCATCATTCTCATTCACATCTAATTCTCATTTATCATCATCATTCATCATCAATCATTACATAACAACCAACACACAAGCAATCATTCATCAGCAATCATCCACATCAACACAAGGCAGTTTATTAAGTTCCTTTAAATTATATGAGCGTTCTTATGCAGTATGACATATGCATCTACAACCTAGCAACCATTATGATCTACCACCCTAACGAACACTCAAGTCTAACCAGACCTATTCCAACATCAAGATATATAATAAGTCAAGAGAAGAAACTGGTTTCGAGACCAACCCACCTGGATGGAAGATTTGGATCTAGATTTGGGATTGGTCTAGATCAGAGACACAGATCTGAACACGAAAATGAACACCGCCGAACACAACATCTCCAACACCACACGACAACTCCATGGCGGCTTGGGCGACTTGCGGTGGCTCTCCGGTGGCGTCTCGGCGGTCCGAAAACTCCACGGTGGTGAGGCGACGTCTCAGCACAAGGAGAGAGAGAGAGAGAGAGAGAGAGAGGGAGAGAGAGGAGAGATCCGACGGGAGAGAGGAAGAGAGAAGGAAAAAGAGAGGTCATTGACGGCTAGGAGGCTGTATTTATAACAAAAAGAAGGGAAACCCTAGGTTTAACCCTAATGGGCCCTGGACCTAATGGGCTCCCCTTTACAAACCAAAGAAATTTTGGGCCAGTGGGCCAGGGATCTTACAATTCTTCCCACCTTAAAGAGAATTCGACCCGAATTCTGGGTACGTTCATGATCAACCGCAATACCCTATTCCACTGGCACCACAAGGTACTACTGTCTCGGGAAATAAACTCAAGACCACACGAACTTGCTGAAGGATCTTAAATCAAAATGAATCAATATAACAAATGAAAGATTATCTCCTAGGTTCACTCTGGCTAGTGACGACATCTTGCAAACAAAGATCCAATCAGAACCATAATAGAAGCATAATACAGTACCTGGTTGGTGGTTTGAAAACATTTCCCAAACTTTTAAGGATCATAAACTTTTCTGCAACGTTTCATTTTATAAAAAAAACTGAGTTAAACCTTTGCAAACGGACACTGATCTCTTACTAAGTAGCGAGAGACCTTAACCTGGGCTCTGATACCAATTGTAAGACCCGCTTCCCCAGAGAACATTCGGGGTTCAAAACGCGGTCTTAGGGACACGTGACTACGCCAAAAGACAAGCCAACGTATCCCGCCAATGGACCGAGTTTCTCCAGATGCGTTCCTTTATATTTAAAGCCACCAACCCAACCGACATATCTCACACTTCTATTCATAGTCCTGAAAGAGGGAGGGGAAAAGGAAAGGAAGAGTAGGGCATGAGTAATTGGATTAATCAGTGAGATGGCTTCTAGACCAGTCTCTCCGCATGGCCACCCATATAGCTCAATGCAGAACAAGGACTGACTAGTCGCGTAAACATTCATACAACTTTAACATTATCATTTTTCTTAACAGTTCTACAACTTCCTAACATTTCACTTCACTATGCATTTATCACTTATCAGTTCTACAACTTCATACATTTCACACTCATCATATACATGGTTACCACTTAACAATTCTACCATCTTACTTGTATTTCATATCACTTCACATTCATCACAGTCACAAGCAAATAAGAACTAGCATGCGACACACAATCAAGCAACCTAGACCTCTAAGACCTACCGCACGTCCCCGGGAGAAGCCATTACGAGTCCCCTTCGCTGCGAGTTCCTACGGGCGCCCTCGCGGGCTACGATCCGTAGCATCCTATATGACTACCCGGTCACGGCCTCTTTGGCTCAAGCAGGCACTGTCCGTCCTCGCGGTTCCATAGTCACTTATGCCCAGACTCGGCATGACTCAATTCTACCAGGCGCCATATAGATCCCGTTCACTCACAGTCACCATCCTTTCACGGCCCTTTCTTTTTCTATCCCGCCATCGCGCGGTCACCGAGTTTACACGGCCTTTCACCCTAGTTGGACTCTAGACGCCACCCATTCTCGGTGTCTCAAACAGGACTACAAACATGTTCATTGACTCATTCTCATTTCCATTTCTTATTTCTATCCCGCCATCGCGCGGTCACTGAGTTTACACGGCCTTTCATCACATATCTTATTTCTCATCATCATTCTCATTCACATCTCATTCTCATTTCTCATCATCATTCATCATCAATCATTACATAACAACCAACACACAAGCAATCATTCATCAACAATCATCCACATCAACACAAGGCAGTTTATTAAGTTCCTTTAAACAATATGAGCGTTCTTATGCAGTATGACATATGCATCTACAACCTAGCAACCATTATGATCTACTACCCTAACGAACACTCAAGACTAACCAGACCTATTCCAACATCAAGATATATAATAAGTCAAGAGAAGAAACTGGTTTCGAGACCAACCCACCTGGATGGAAGATTTGGATCTAGATCTGGGATAGATCTTGATCAGAGACACAGATCTGAACACGAAAACGAACACCGACGAACACAACATCTCCAACACCACACGACAACTCAATGGCGGCTTGGGCGACATGCAGTGGCTCTCCGGTGGCGTCTCGGCGGTCCGACAACTCCACGGTTGCGAGGCGACGTCTCAGCACAAGGAGAGAGAGAGAGAGAAGAGAGATCCGACGGGAGAGAGGAAGAGAGAAGGAAAAAGAGAGGTCTTTGATGGCTAGGCTTTCACTCTCTGGAACTTTAGAAATCTGCAGAGATTTTCTGTTGGGGAAGAAAAGAGAAGGAGGCTGTATTTATAACAAAAAGAAGGGAAACCCTAGGTTTAACCCTAATGGGCCCTGGACCTAATGGGCTCCCCTTTACAAACCAAAGAAATTTTGGGTCAGTGGGCCAAGGATCTTACATGATCCATCTAGATGAAAATGAAATTGTTATTCGTTTAGACTTAAAATTATGTTTTGTCTACATGATCCATTAATAAATTTTAAAATTTAGCCTAAAATGAGATTCATCAAAATGGTTTGAGATGAGTTCAATTGGTGCATCTAGACGGAGATGTATTTACTCAAATAACAAGCGTCAAATTTACCATTATTCTAATAAATATTATATTCAAATTTATACACTTTTTTGTCAAAACACACAAAAATGCATTTCACTGTCAAATTCTAAAATACATTTTTTTCCTAAAACCACATAAAACACATTATCCTCGCTAATTTATGTGCTCAAATTACCCCAAGAGCAACCCTTTCAAATAAGAGATCGATTGCAGTAATTAAGAATCGTATCCACAGAAACTCGATATCTCACACAACAGACTTGAGTTTCAGACTACGCTAGGTCAAAGAATATATAGAGTAACAAGGAAATCAAGGAGTTGTTGTTTTATGGAAAGAAAGATTGTTAGACTTAGTGTTTCATTTAGATAATCAAAATTATAGTGGACAGAAACTAAGGGTATTAGTCATAGAACTCGATATCTAATATAAAAGACAACCAACTCTCGCTGCGAGTCTAATCTATTGACTAAGTCTTTTTCCAACTCTCGTTGTGAACTCGCATGGACCGTCAATCAACGCTATTGAACTAGCATCGATCGATGGTCGCTTGAGTCAGGCATTACGATCTAATTCGATATGTTCACTAGGTTGCTCAATCGACCCTCGTTTGTTTCTAACAACCTAGCTCAGCATGATTGTATTCAAGTAATAGGCCATACTCTCACTTACGCGTAACTATCCTATGATCAGGTTTTTAGTTAAGTACTCTAGAAAAAGCATTAAGAACAATCCTATCGATAGATATAATAACCATCCTAGTAGTTCTATTGTTTGGCTAATCCATTAAAACCCTAGAAAACCAAAATCTTGCGGATGGATCTACTTAGACATGATAGATGAAAACATAAACTGAATAGATATAAAATAGAAAACAATATAAAACCAAAGGAGTTCCAGGAGAAATTTGAAGGAGTTCCTCCCATCTCTCCTAACCTAGAATTATGAAGAAAATAAAGCTTGTTGCCTAAACAATGGCATAGAAACACATAAATAGGGTTTAAGTCGTGCAAGGGTATTCTGGTAAATTGTGTTGGCTTCTAGGCTTAAGTCGGCCATAAAACAATTCGGACCTGTCTTCTGGGATCACCGTTGATCAACACTAACGCTGTGTCGTCGTTCGACACTCATTCATCTTCTTGACAGCTTCCTCTTGCAAGGCAGACACACCACTTTAGATCTAACCGTCAGATGGACCTCAAATCGATGGCATTGGAAAACTAACTCAAAGCTCTATTTTGTGTCCAAAGGTTAGGGAAATTTCACCATGGAAACGTCTCCATCCATATCTAAACATCTGACACGTCTGCGCAGTTCTACATCTCAAAAAGCTCCAGAATCACCAAAGTTCTCCAGAACGTACCTGAAACTGAAAATACTCTACATAATACTTCAAATATATATAATAGACTCTAAATATGTCTGATATCATGACCTAAAAGTGGTAAATATCAGACCCTATCAAGTCCCCTAGACTTATATTTTTGCTTATCCTCAAGCAAAACAAAGGTAAACATGTGGAAGAGGTTTGAAAACGCGGGGACTCACAATATCTTTAACTCATCCTTATCACCTCTACTCTGTTCAGCCACATCAAATACTTGATAATCTTAGAGAAAATTTATATACCTTATCCTAGTATAGCAACTAAAGTCATTCTACCAACAACTTAGCGAATACTAGTCTAACTCATCCCTCTACTAACCTCATTTCTTGCATATATAGATGGGTAGGCTTTACCTTGGGAGTATCGATCAAAGGACAGATGGACTCTTTACCCCAGAAGGTATTTGAGTAAACATGTAGTCTTAGTTTGGTTTCTTTTCTCCGTATATCTCCCTTCTCTGAATCCTTTTATTATCTCAATTCCAATGACCCATGATGCTGATTCTGGCCACCATATCGCCATCTTCTTTTCGATTTTTTATTTGGCAAAGTGTAGCCGAATAGTGGGGTCATAGGTAATGTACTTACCCCTCGCTTCCAACAATGTGTGATCATCCCTTTGAATTGGAATGGTGGGGTCATCGGTAATCTACATACCCCCTGCCTCTCTCGTAATCATCTCAATCTTTTATTTTTCTTTCTTTTTGGATGCCAAAGAGAGGACAGAAAGAAACCAAAAACATACAGACTTTTAAATTTCAGACCTGAAGGAGGAATCCGATCAAATGTATGCCAAACCCCAAAGCAAACAAATAAGTCAATATTAGGTTGGAGGTTAGCTTCAGTTCCTTCCAACTTTCTAAGCAAGTGTGATATAGTAGCAGAATGATTCACTTTGGTATCTCTAGTACTCTCTACAAGCAACAAATCTAAGAATGGTGCTGTAGAGTGGTTAGTGAACAAGTAAAAATATAAATCTGGTCATAATCCCCTTCTTGACTCAATAATTTTTTTTTGAAAAACTTATATATAGATATAGTAAATAAAAGCTCAAAACAGTAAATAGCATCAGCGAACCTCCCCAAGACTTAAATTACACTGTCCCCATTGTAATCCCTCCTGGTTTGGTTTAGGAATAACTAAATCATAAGTAAAAGCTGTAGAGAAAGTTGAGTATACCGAACTCCGAAAGGAGTGTCGACCGCTGGTGTGTTGTTAGTGTTGACCGATGGTGAACCATCCAAGCCGTCGACCGATGGTGTGGACCGATGGTGAACTCTAACATTTTGCTCTGTTTCTTAAAAACTCCCACTCAGCGCTTGGTTATAGTCATTAACTTGATCTTTGGAGATCTGATTTAGTCTGGATGAGATTGGGTACTTACTCCAAAAAAATTCCCAATGTCCAATATGTTTAGCTTCATCACACTTTTTGTTAAAGCCTCTGTAGATTCTTATCCTTTGTCTATCATCTCAACAATAAGGAGTGCTCAAAGCATTGCAAACGGCTGTGAGAAGCAGCTGCTGCGCACTTTGTATTTTCTGACACCATCTGAAATGAGGAATCAATGATAATCGAGGACCACCCTTGATCCCTTTTCTCTTCTTTCTGTCAGACTTGTCTGATCTCGTGTGGTTGCCTTCATCAAGAAGATTTTGGTACACTTCAAACTCATTTTGAACTGATAAGCGACGGGTGTCGATCGACGCTCTAGTGTCGATGTTGATCGATGCTCCAATGTTGGCATCGATCGATTCACCAATGGTGGTGTCGATTGATGTTGCAACCGATGGTCCTTGGTCAACATTTTATACGTCAATCTTCTTTGAGAAACAGTTGTATGCTGAAGATCATCAAATACCTCCATGCAGGGATCCATATGCACACTTCCATCTGGTGTAATAGGAAATTCAACTCAAAAACAGTTTTGGGAACCACAAAATTCACAGGGTCATGTATCTTTTTCGCTCTTTTGTGAAACCCATCAGCTTCTTATGCTCAGATAGGTGGTCTATGATGTTTAGGGACAGAAAGGTGTGAGTTCTTGGACATGTGCACTCTCTCCTCAATCGGTCATGGTTCAATCATGTAACATGGCTGTTTGTTCAACAATGACTTTCGATCGATGTCAATCGATGCAATCTGGTGGTTGTCGATCGATGCTAGCTTTTGGTGAAGTCTCAAAGTCTCCTCCCAAAGTGTTCTGAATGTCATCAATCTTCTGCTCCATGTCCTGATCCATATCTTCTAGCTCCAAGGAGATTTTCGAGTTCCAAAAGATCTCCCATGGTGATTTTTTTGTCTACATCTGGAGCATGATAACAAATTGATACATCGGTGCTTTCTAGTGTCGAGTCTGCAATGTCCTGAAGACAACTCAAACTTTCATGGATGTCAAGTGGTGTTGATCGAGAACATGGGTTAGTGTCAATCGATACTGAGGTCTTAACATCGATCAATGTTGACGTCTTCGATCGACTGAGGTCGGATCAATAATATTAGCTTCTTCAGCTCTGCTTGGCTCAGATCCATGTTGATCATCATCATCATCTACCATATATCTCCGCAAAAATTCCATCCCGGCCTCTAGATTTGCTGCAGCATCATAAAGAAAGTTGCTGAGGAAGACATTTTGATGTCATTCCAGGTAGTGAGAGAATTAGGTGATAACTTCTTGAACCAACATGCTGCTGCTCCAGCAAGAGAGTATGGGAATAACTTGCAGAAGTAGTAGTCTTCAGAAATTTCATTGCGCTTAATGGTCGACGCTAGATCTTCAAATGTTTCAAGGTGGGGGATATTCATGAGGAAGACCATGAAAGGGATGTTGACCCACAAGAGAGATATATGCAGGATTCAGCTCCCAATCATTCCTCTAGAGTGTAGAACGGCACATCGCAAACCTGTTAGCGTAGAACTCTTCAGGACTGTTGTAGACTCTAAGTGTCTTTTTTTCATTCAGTCTTAGCATTCATAGCAACGTCAGTAGCATCAGGGATTGCAGTCCCCAGTGCCTAAATCAAATGTCCTGCACTGTTGCGAGCGCGACCTTCTTCGTATAGTAAAACCCCATTCTTGTCAAAAATCAATATTAGTACATTGACCTTTTCTGTCATCCCGCAAGTAATGTCGATCGATACCGAGGAGTTGATATTAACCGACGTCATGGTGTTGGTATCGATCGACGACGAGGTGTTGGTGTCGATCGATGCCCGATTCTCTTCACTGTTGATCGCTGCTTGGAAGGTGTCGACTGCCCTCTTAGACTTATGGATCGTGCGTGAATCAGTAGACTCTTTCTTTGTAGAGCACAAAAATTATCTTCTCATCGCTTCTTTGTACTTAGATATATGTACCTGAAACAAAAGAAAAGAAGAGTAGAGTAAGTAATACTAAATCTAAAAACCTAGAAAAAATCTTACATTTAGTCTAATGGTGATCAGAATCCACGGCAATGGCGCCAAATTTGATGTGCTCAAATTACCCCAATAGCAACTCTCTCAAGTAAGATATCAATTACAATAGTTAAGGATCGTATCCACAGAGACTCGATATCTCACACAATAAACTTGAGTTTCAGACTACGGTAGGCCAAATAATATATAGAGTAGGAAGTAAATCAAGGAGTTGTTGTTTTATGGAAGGAAGGATTGCTAGACTTAGGATTTCATTCAGATAATCAGGATTATAGTGGATATAATATAAGGGTATTAGTCATAGAACTCGATATCTAATATAAAAGACGACCAGCTCTTGCTGCGAGTCTAATCTATTGACTAAGTCTTTGTTCCAACTCTTGTTATGAACTCTGATTGACTGTTTATCGACGCTATTGTAATAGCATCGATCGATGGTCGCTTGAGTCAAGAATTACGACCTAATTTAATATTATCACTAGGTTCCTCGATCAACTCTCGTTTGTTTCTAACAACCTAGCTCATCAGGATTATATTCAGGTAATAGACCATGTTCCCACTTGCGCCAAACTATCCTATGATCAAGTTTCTGGTTAATTACTCTAGAACAAGCATTGAGAACAAAACTATTGATAGATCTAATAATCAGACTAGCAATTCTATTGTTTGGATAATCCTTCAAAACCCTAGAAAACCTAAACCTCGCATATGGATCTACTCAGACATGATAGATGAAAGCATAAAATGAACATATAAAAAATAGAAAGCAATATAAAACTAATGGAGTTCCAGGAGAACTCTAGTTCCTCCCCTCTATCCTAACCTATAACTATGAATAAAATAAAGCTTGTTGCCTAAACAATGCCATAGAAACACATAAATAGTGTTTTAACTCGTGCAATGATATTCTGATAATTTGTGATGGCTTCTGGGCCAATTCCGGCATAAAACAAGTCGGGCCTGTCTTTTAGGATCGCCGTCGATCGACACCAAGGCTCTGCCATCGATCGACACTCATTCATCTTCTCGACAGCTTCCTCTCGTGAGGCAGACAAACCACACTTCAGTAAATCAGGCATAACTTTAGATCTAACCGTTAAATGGACCTCAAACCGGTGGCATTGGAAAGCTAAGTAAACGATATATCTTGTTTCCAAAGATTAGATCAATCTCACTGTGGTAAGGTCTCCATCCATATCTAAACATATGACGCATCTACGCTGTTGTGCATCTCAAAAAGCTCCAGAATCACCAAAGTTCTCCATAACGTAGCTGAACCTGAAAATACTCTAAAACATACTACAAACATATACAATAGACTCTAAATATGGCTGATATAATGGCTTAGTGGTAAATATCAGACCCTATCACCAATACCACAAAACCACATTCCCACCAACAAGTAAAAAAGATTCCCGCCAAAACCGCAACACATTTCCTTGCCAAAACCAAAAAAGACATTTTCCGCCAAAAACACAATAACACATTTTCTTGCCCAAAAAGAATTTTTCCGTAAAAAACGTAAAAAACATTTTTCCGCCAAAACCGAAAATACATCTTTCCCGCAAAACCGAAAAACACATTTTTGCGCCAAAACTGGAAAACAAATTATTTTCCACCTAAACTATCAAAACCGAAAAATCACATTTCCCGTCAAAACCACAAAATCACATTTTCTCATCAAAACTGCAAAATTCATTTTCCCGCCAAAACCACAAAATTACGTTATCTCTATAACCGCAAAATTATATTTCCCACAAACCCATATTTTAAGATAATTATATTTTGATTAATTAATAAAAAGTAATATAGTTAAAAAGATAAAATATTATTAAATAAAAACAAAGGTATATAAGTCATTTGTCCTAAACTTATCTAGATGAAAATGAAGATGAAAAAACAAACAAAAGTTCATTTAGATGATCCAGCTAAATTAACTATTTGGATGGAGACCGAATAACATCCAGATGAATTATTTAACTGAATCATCTAAATGGATCATCTGAACGGACAATGACAAATGGACAAACGAATATCACTGAAGAAACTTATTTTTTTGTAATTAGATTTAATTTGTTTTCAATTATGTTTAGTTTGTAAACTAGTAATTAGTTTAAGGTTCATTTATGGTCTGGACATCACCTCTTATACTCACCATGATCATTAACCAATCTTGGAAAGACATGAAGAAAAAGAAAAATGAAGAAAATACGATATTATCGCAAATTACAGATAACCCAAGAGAAGTTGAAGTATTTACGGGTTTCACCTAGTTAAACCGAAGACATAACCGAAATTCTTTGAACCACGAACCAAAGATTTCAGACCAAAAATTACACTTAACCGTCCCAAATCCAATTCCATTGTACCCAACCCGATTCAATTGGACTCGGATCCGATTCCCATTCAATTGGGACCCGATTAATTCCATTTTCCCTCTCTACCCGATTCAAACCCCTTCCCATTTCCCTCCCCAATTCGATTATAAACAACCAACTTCGATCAAAAATTCAATTCCCCACCAAAAACCTCTCAATCCTTTCCCTCTCTTACTTTCAATTCCCCACTAACTTCGATAAAAAGACGACGAAGAAGAAATCACTGCCGGTGGAGTTCGTTGGAACCGTGGAAGTTCCGGAAGAGAAGGAAGTAGAAGAACCGGAGGAAGAAGTAGAAGATCCGGAGAAGGGGAAAGAAGAATCGAGAAGGATAACGAAGAATCAGAAGAAGAAAATGGCGATGAAGAAGAAAAGGAAGAAGAAGATAGAGGTGAAGAAGAGAAGGAAGAAGAAGACGGAGATGAAGAAGAACACGAGGATGAACATGAAGATGAGGAGCTGGCTGAGGAGGAAGACTCTAAAGAAGAAAATGAAGATGAAGATGAAGAAGAAGAGGAGAGAGGGGAAGAAGAAGAGGAGAGAGGGGAAGAAGAAGATGGTGATGATGATGGTGATGGTGAAGAAGAGAAAGGTAAAGAAGGAAGATGTAATATAAGATCGGGTCCCTATTAAATCCCATAAAATTATAACCAGGTGGGATCAAAGAACCGTAGAAGGAAGTGACAAATTAGTGTAGAACTAAGAATTAAGGAAAAAAGTATAAGTAAAACTAGGAGAACTGCATGAAAAGGGTAAAACTAGTAATATGTTGGTAAATTAGAGAAAACTAGGAAAACTTAGGACATCTATGTTGTATTATTTGGAGAATTGATGTGGAACTCAATGTATGTTGCAGGAAATTGAGGTCGCCGAGGCAATTTGAAGGTGTAAGTAATGGAGAGAGGAGGTGGTTTGAGCAGCATCCACAATTCTGTCACTTGTTCCAGATGAAGAAGGAGTGAAACCACGTCAAGGAATCATGGAAGGATGTGCCGATCATTTCAGGATGTTAAAATTTTCTTCATGGAATCATGTTGCAATTTCAAAACTAGAAGAAGAAGAACCCAACATTCATAGCATAGATGGTGCAATAGTATTACGAGTCTTAAACAACCCAAACATACATAGATTGTGCAAGATTGGGTAATAGGGGAGATGTCTCAAGAGTATTAGGGATTACAAGTCTTAAACAACGGGACAAAAAGAATCAAAGACAATCGACCTTTAACACTAAAACGGCACTTAAACCACATAAAATTCTTCAAATTTTCTAACAATTTCATCTTCATTTTCGTTCCCTTCCCCTGTCTTCTCCAAATTGCTTTTCATTTCTGAAATGGTGTTCTGTAATTGCTCAATCACTCTACTCTTCTCCCGGATTTCATCACGGGCTTGAAGCAATGCTCTCCTTTGCCATTCTGTACCGTCCTTTTCATTGAACCAAGAGAAGTACTTGCATTCATTTCCAAGCTGCGACAAGGTCGAAATTCAAACCCAATTCAAATCCATATTCCATTTTAAATGGGATAATCTGTAACCAAAATTTAAATGATCCCGATTTAAATCCAGATTCTATCCCTCATATATCTCATACCTTAAGACGCGAACAGCCATAAAAGTGTCAACCTGGATTTTTGTCAGTCCAAGCTTGCCTTATTTTCGTTAGCAAGCCACAATGACACAACTTCTGACCAGAATTTTGGCGGCTCCTCGGCGAGAAAGACGAACCCGAACCTGAACCCACTTCCATCTTCACTTTTTCCATCTCACTTGCTCGGAAAGGGGGAGGTCGACGGTTCCCGACTCACTTGCTCCTCGGAATTGGGAGAGAGATGGAGAGAATTGGGTTAATTCAAAATAGAGAGAGAGGGAGAGAATTTCGAAATAGAGAGAGAGAGGGAGAGAATTTGGAAATAGAGAGAGAGGGAGAGATTTAAAAGGGACAAAAGGTGAAAGAGGAGAGTAAATATGTGTGTTTGAGAGAATTTACACGATTTTAACATTAAAAATGAGATAATCGCCCATAAAAATTTTGTTCTTAGTTATGCCCAGGATCCTAGTATTCCCAACTTTGGTCATAGTTATACTTTTGGCGGTTTCTAATTTATTTAGTGTTACTAATCTATTTAAATTGGTTATCTAGTTTTACTTTCTATTTTACTACTTTAAAGTGTTAGGTATATAGTTCCATACAATTATATTTAGCGAATAGATATAACTCGAAAGTTTCGTTTGTAAGATGTCTATGGCCAACAAAGTGTTATTGAAATAGCAAGGAATCGTAAGGGATACATGAGAGTTGTTTCCTAAATTTCATAAATTGATAACCGAGTTGTGTTAGAAATATATGTTAGAGTTGCGAAAACAAATGTCAAACTATGATATTCGGGTTTGATAGAGAAAAAACTATGATATTCGGGTTTTGATGTAGATAATACTAATGTTATTACAAAACAAAGTAGATTTCAAATTTTACGCAGTTTCCCAAATCATACAACACAACACAACACAAAATGAAGCAAAGTTCCAAAGCTTACAACACAAAATAAAGTAGCCAAATGCATTACTCCAAATTTATCCAAGTTTAAACTTTTTTCCTTCCATGCAGCGCGATGCGATCTGGAGGTATGATCTTCATCTCCTTGATCTGATCCGGTACATTCCAAAAAGACATGTCGGGCACAACATTAAGTGTTCTGGAATACGCCAAACGCCACAGTTCCGTCCAGTAGTATTTTGAGCACAACTCATGGATATCAAGGCGCATGCCATCAACATTCCTAGAGAAATAGATGTAAGCTGCCAGTCCGTGCAGACAAGGGAACTTTTCATAGTCCCACACCTTGCAAGTACAAGTTTTTCCAACCAAGGTCGCCCAAAACATCTTTCCTGCAGTGTCAGTGATCTCGTACTTAAGCTCATAGCTATCAAGTTCCCGCACAGGTAGCTTATGAGCAACAGCCCGTAGATCGTGCAAGTAGTTCTCAACCCGAGGCACCAGTCTTGTATCGATTGATCTAGAAACATCATCCTTCCATTGAGTGAACCAATCAGAGAATTTCCTAATGATACAATCCAACATTGGTATTAAGCCCCACCTTGTTGCCTCTTTAAACACGTTATTCATTGATCCCAGAGTGTTGCTTGTATCCAAGTTGTACATATCACGTGGGAAAAAACCCTTGCCCATTTGTCCTTTTCAGTACCTCCCTCAACATAGCTGTACGCAGCAGGATAGCTTATCTTAAATGAGTGTAAGCAGAATTGAAGTCACCCACCGTGTAACAGCTGCCCAACTCCATAAATTTATGCCCGACTATATTCTTGTTGACGTTACAAGAATGCAATTTCACCTTTTCCTTCAAATGCCATAAAATGACCATGGTGAGTCTTTGGAAACACGTTTCCTATAGCGAAGATCAAGCTCTGATTTCTTTTACTGATGAAGACCAGTTCAGAAGAGTCTTGTAAAACACTTTTAAGCATCTTGAAAAATCAAGTCCAACTAGCAAGATTCTCACTGTCTAGTACTTCAAACGCAAGCGGATAAGTCTGACCATTAGGATCCTGAGCTTTCTCGAAAACTGAAACACCACCGTTCTTCAGCCGTATTCCCTCCACACCTATCACTTTCCTCATAACTGAAAATCCTTCAAAGCAAGCTCCCAAAGCTATGAAACAGTACTTGAATTTACTTGCATCATCCAATTTCACACATGTTTTTGTCCCCGGATTCACTTGCTCTAACATGTAAAAATAGCTATACAACATCTTGTAGCTCTCTTTCGGCTTACCAGGTATACCACTGACGTGATTGCTCATTGTCTCCTGCCAAAAGGAACAAACGCAAGAAACTCACTACATTTATCTTGCCACAGTTTTACCAGTTGTACGAGTTTTTCCTATTTTTTCTAGTTCTACAAGTTATTCAGTTTTACTAAAATTATCAAGAATAATTGAAGAATCTAGGGTTAATCCCAATCTATTGTCTATCCACTCCAATTCACCCACCGAAATTCATTATATATCAATTCCCTTTACAAATTGACCCGAAACAAAACAAAACTTGTTCCAATTACAAATCTATTAAAAACCCCAAAACCCACTTCCGAAAGAATGCTCGGACAGAGCATAACTTACCTGCAACTCTATCGGCTCCAAAGGAGACAGACGGCCGCGTTCGAGAAGCTGAGGGAGAGAGGAGTGGAGGAGGAGCTACGGGAGGAGCTGCGTGGGGGGGGAGGGGAGCTGGAAGCTCGGGATTCACCTTTTTTTCCCAAACCAACACAAAAAACCATTTTAATCCTTTTTTTCTAAGACCAATTCAGATCCGACCAGAACTGGATTGATTCAATTCCGAATTTGGTTTGGGACATTTGTTGGTTCAAATTAAAATATGTCTTTTTAGTTTTTTCACATACTCATTAATGGTTGATGGGTATAAAATATTTTATGGTGCATAAGAGATTGGATGATGAGGAAATTGGGTAAGGGAGATGATGTTCTTTTATGGTCAATATAGTTATATTTGGGTAACTGGGTATAGGAGACGAAATTGTCCTTTGGCGATACTGTGCATGCCTAGGTTTCTTGAGAACAGAGATTATATAGCTGTAGGAATGTCAGGTTTGCACGTTTGTGTCAGATTTGGAGGTTTGTGTCAGCAGTGTGTAGAGGAAGATTTAGGAGTAATATTTTTTTGTTAAATTAATATGAATTAAATGAGTAAAGGGTTTATTTTCATAATCGCGTACGGTTTGCAGAGTTATGCAATTTACCAGCAATTAGACAGAATTTAGGTTTGCCTAATATTGTTTTGTTCGAGCTATGGAATGTTGTTTTCATGGACGGTGAATGACATTAATTTAAAAAGACGGTTGAAGTTCATTGCTACAGAAACACGTATTGGATTTCGGGAGTGGAATCATCTTTTAGAAAACAATAAGGAAGATTGGTGATGTGGATATATTGAGAATTGTTATAAGTTTATCAATGTTTTAATTTTCGCTGGTTAGATAAATCTCCAGTCATTTTAATGGCGAGTTCACAAGGGATAAAGTGAGCAGTCATGAAAAGAAGATGGAACACTAAAAGGTTTTGGAAGTCTAAATGTCTTGATCAAAATGTCTTTCATCGGACTTTTCGTTGAGATTTTACGAAGAAAACAAGTAACCTGTATTTTTTTCATAAAAGATTAAGTCAAACGTCAAGACGATATAGAACTCAGCACCATTGCATCGTCGACTTAATGAATTGATCTGGTTCAGTTCACAAGACAACCGACACAGAAAATGGACATCGGAAAAATCGAGATTTCTTTGGGAATAATTGTAAAAATGCATAAGTCATAAAACGGCCGAAGCGGCCTATAACATGACGAAAGCCCACTTATCGTTAAAAACAAAACTTGACTCAACAACAGTGATGGACTATTAAGTTTTGATGAGAGATAGAAGGAAAAGAAGATAGATGTTAAATTTCCGAAGATAAACATGAAGATCGAGAAAATAAGAAAAACTTCCGCGAAGAGATAAACTCGAATCAAGGATAAAAAGGGAAAAGACTCGCCGACCTTGGAGGCATAAAGAGAGACAAGGCAAGGATCAAAAGTAGGATTTTTGAGATCTGAGAACTCTTTGCACTTAGAAAACTTAGGCTATATTCTCGACAAGCGCGGTTTCTATAACAAGCATTTGATTACTAGACGAACTCGCACATGCAGCTCGTTCTCTTTTTCCATTCTTTTAACTGACCTACATTCGGCTTGATTCTCGAAAGGAGTACTAAGGCAGCCTTTCATAAGGTATAGTACGAAATCAATCAAAACTTTTTTGTGTCTTTTTCTTCTTTTGTTATTGAGCTACGACTGAACTAGTTTTAAGGATTAGGTGGCTATAACTAGAAAACTCGCCGACGGCTCTTGCGGCTGAAGCTTTTATAATCTGTTGTAATGTTCACAACGCCCTTATGCGAATTCGAAATGAAGGTCTACTTTTTTTGTTAAATTCGTTTTGTGATCTTTCTATATTTTATGTGTTTATTTGGTCACTTGTCGTTGGCTTTTGAAGAGAATCCAGGCCTCAAAAAAATTAAGTATTTTTTTTGCTTTTTTCCAATTAAGGAAATGGACAATATGAATTTTGGCTCCTACACAGACATTAGTATAACAACTTATTTATCATTGACATGTTGTTTTTGGGTACTTCCTACGACAGTATGATAATCTCTCTCTTATCATGTGGTCGTGTTGACCAGTTGAAAATAAACAGACTTGACAATCGTTGACAGAAACACATCGAGAAGAGTCGAGATATATTGAACTAGATCATGGAAATGGCGAGAGACCGAAGTGGTTTGGAGTAATAGCTATCTCATACTTACTTTGCCATAATCGAAGAGAGTCATGTATCGGGAGAGGAGAAGATAGAGCTCCTTTTCACACAACAACACTATGGAAGAAGAGACGGAGTTTTAGCATGATTGCAAGGAGTTCGAATAATACGAGGAAATTCTCAACACGATAGTTAGGATCTTTCGTATGGGGCGTGCGAGTCTAGTTGTTTAGTTAACCATTATCGTCGTATACGATTGACCCGATCCTTTCACGAGAAAACGAGTTTCTTTCGGTAAAAGTCCAATGTCATTCCTGATCAAGATAAAAAGAAAGATAAGTTCGATCAAGTTTCAAAAGAGGGAGTTAGGAGGACGAGGTGAAAATGGATTGATTGATCCGACTTACCGAACGGGCGAGTCAGATTGCTTGTGCTACCTAACTCGCCCATTTGGAGAGTTGGTTGAGCCATGCCGTCCAATTCGCCCTTTTGGCGAGTTGGTCGGCCCACACTGTGCAACTCGCTGAAAGGGCGTGTTTGTCGGCTAGCATTGGCCAACTCGCCCGTTTGGCGAATCATATCCTAGGGAATTTAGTTGGAATATCAGAGACCTTCTGCATCCTTTGTGCGACCTAAAGATCCACGGTTAATCAAGAGCTTCTGCATCTCTTGTGTCACACCATTCGATCCACCGCCTTGTTTCTTTGGAGTTTCACGTTTCATAGGAGTTAAGGATTATCCCTTACCAATTTCAGAGTGATCTTTTAATTTTGGGCGTATTATTTGGTATCAGAGCCATTCTGAAAGCGGTATTCACTTCTATTATCCATCTTTCTCATCTATCCATTTTCTACCAAAAGAAAAACTGTTTTGTTATTTCTTTTCTACAAATCTGCATAATCATTCAGGAAGTATGTGTTCAAGTTTTTCTTTCTTCGGAAAGGAAGATTTGAGGATAAATCTTTTTCAAAATGAGGAGTATGATGCGACCTTTGGCTGATATATGAAGTTTTGGACATGGAGAGCAATGAAATATCCATTGGATATATTATATATATGGTCCAACCCATTTTGGAGGTGTTAGAAGTCCAAAATGTACCAAAATACTTTTTTTATTTTCTGAGAGTGACGAATTTTGAAGATCAAGAGTCAAAATGTGCAAGCTTTCCAACTTCTAGTCAAGTCTTATTTGTTTAATTGTTTTCTAGTTTCAAGGTTAAACCTTTTGTATTCCAACCTTTCATGTAATCCTTGCCTATTATATAAAGGCCATTTGATCAAATAATTAAAATTAGTTGTGAGTTATATTTTGGAATCTTGAGAGTATTTCTCAGTTTTGTTCCTTCAGGAAGTTTTTGATCTGTCTTGGTGCATCATATTCAAGGGATCAAACTGATCCGTCCTGGTGCATCATATCTAGGGGGTCAACCTCGTTGTCGTCTAGGTGTGTCATATCCTAGGGCCCTGAGTTGGAATATTTGAGGCCTTTCGTATCCTCTCTGCGACCTAACAATCTAGGGTAAATCAAGAGCTTTCACATCTCCTATGTCACACCATTTGATCCACCGCCTTGTTTCTTTGGAGCTTCACGTTCCATTGGAGTCGAGGATTATCCCTTACCAATTTCAGAGTGGTCCTTTAATTTTGGGCTTATCATTTATGATGCGACCTTGGGCTGATATATGAAGTTTTGGATATGGAGAGCAATGAAATATCCATTGGATATATTATATATATAGTCCAATCCATTTTGGAGGTGTTACAAGTCCAAGAATGGCTCAAAATAGTTGTTTTATTTTCTGGTCAAAAAGAGGGACTAATTTTGAAGATCAAGAACCAAAAATGTGCAAGCTTTCCAACTCCTAGTCAAGTCTTATTTGCTTAATTGTTTTCTAGTTTCAAGGTTTTAATAAATCTTTTGTATTCCAACCTTTCATGTACTCTTTTCCTATTATATAAAGTTAATGTGATAAATGAAATAAAATAAGTTGTGAGTTATATTTTTGGAATCGTGAGAGTGTTTCTCAGTTTTGTTCCTTTGGGAACTTTTCGATCTGTCTTGACGCGTCATATCCAAGTGATCAAAGTGATCCGTCGTGGTGCGTCATATCCAGGGGGTCAACCTCGTTGTCGTCTAGGTGTGTCATATCCTAGGGCATTGAGTTGAAATATCAGAGGCCTTCCGAATCCTTTGTGCGACCTAATGATCCACGGTAAATCAAGGGCTTTCGCATCTCTTGTGTCAACCATCCGATCCACCGCCTTGCTTCTTTGGATTTTCACGTTCCATTGGAGTCAAGGATTATCCCTTACCAATTTCAGAGTGATCTTTTAATGTTGGGCATATCAAGTCTCATGGCTGACAAAGGAAAAGGGATCTGGTACGATGACGATGAGCCGATCATTTTAGAGAAACAGACTGATGAGGATCAAATCAACAAATATCGTCTATCTCTCATTGGGAAGGTTCTGAACCCGTTTAAGCAGAACGTAGGGAAGTTGATTGATTACATGCCGACTCAATGGAAGATGCAGGACTGTATAACGTCGATGGAGCTAGGGAATGGGGAGGTTTTTGTTCAACTTCACCGAGGAAGATGACTTACAGGCTGTCTTAAAGTTGGGACTCTTCCATTACAACTTTTCAATTTCGTATTGGTTCTCTAGGAGCCAGTGGTAGATGAAGATCATCCATGGATAATTCCTTTTTTGGGTTGCACTCATTGGTGTACCTCTCCATATTGGAACTGCAGGGAATCTAAGAAATATTGGAGATAAGCTTGGTATGGTTCAAGTCGATTCAACAATCTAAAAGTTTCTTGTGGACATTGATAATAGAAAGCCTCTAAAAGTAACAAGAAAGCTCAAGTCTAAGGATGGGGAGATAACCATACAGCTGAAATATGATTTGTTATTCAAACATTTCTCATATTTTCATCTGATGACACATGAGATTTGTCACTGTGGAAAAAGGCTCTGGAGGTAAAGGCGGAAGCGTCTAAGTCACAACAAGCTGGTATGTTTCAGAGGAACCAACAATTAAATATGGCTGAACAGAGGAAAGGCCCCATGAGGTCTGGTACAGCTTGTCAGGATGGAAGATTTCATGAGGCCAGAAACCATAACGAACACATATATAGCCTATTTATTACTACTTTTAGGCCATGTTATAGGCTCTATTTAGGGTCTATTATGTGTGTCTATGCTATGTTTTGGAGTATTTACAGGTCCATAAACGTTTTGGAGATATATGGAGATACTTGGAGATTTTGGAGCATTTAGAGGAGAAAACTTCGTAGCTGATCATTTAAGGAATCGAAGAACCTTGGCGTCGACCGATGTTAAAAGACCAAGGTCGATCGATGCTGCACACTTGCCATCGATCGACGTCAAAATCGCAGACAGCCGATTCAAAGCCCAAGTTAGAGACAAATGATGAAAACGCCCTAGACGAGTTTTGACCTAAGTTTTAGGGTTTTTATATTTATCTCTTATGTATTGAGGTGAAAGACGAAGGTAGATGTGTGTATGAAGTGCAGAGTTTTGTGAACAAGGAATTTTATTTTTCTATTATAGTTTTAGGGTTTTTAGGGGAGAAGGTTCATAACTCCTTAGGGAGATTTGTATTGGAACCCCAGTATTCTATCTATGCATTATATTCATACTATTGTCATTTCATTAAATATGTCTAAGTAGTTATCAACTGAATTTAGGGTTGAATGACAGCAATCATGGATTAGCTCTAGGATTGCTAGGTTAAGTTAATATCCATCAATTGAATTGTGCTTCATGCTTTCTTTCTAGAGTACCTAACTAGGATCTCGAAAGTAGGTCATAGACGACTACGAGAGTAGGTTCTGTGCCAGAATAGACTCCATTCAACTAGGCTGTTAGGCGCATGCGAGAGGTGGTCTAATAAGTCTGGTGGACTTATCAAATATAATTCACACTTCCTTCTGATTTCATCGTCGATCGACATCAGGCCTTAGCCGTCGATCGATGATCTTTCCTTTTGCTCGCATACGAGAGTTGGAGTTAAAAGGGTTAGAATAGTTATTATTTGATTTCTAGAATATTTACATTTTTGTGCTTGTTATTCCCTATAATTCATCAGGCTTGAAACCCTGGATATAACATATTTACATTTACATCTAGTTAGTTTATTAGCATATTTCCATATTTGCATTATTACCATATTTCCATATTTGCATTAGCATATTTTCATATTTGCATTATCAGCATATTGCATCCCTACTTCTTGATAAGGAATATTTCTTTAATTAATTGTTCAGCACTATATATTTACCTAGCTTAGTCTCTAGAAATAAGAAATTTATTGTGTGTCATTCCTCTTTGTGGATTTGATCCCTAAGTACTACACCTGATCTCTCTTGGCAAGAGTATTATTTGTGAGTTAAGATTATGATTAATTTGATAGTTAATTCTTTAGGACATTTATACCATTCTAGAACAATAAAACACCTGATGTCAAATTTGGCACCGTTGTCGAAGACCATTGATCGCTATTAGATTTAATTTCTAGGATTTAGTCTAGGTATGTTACTACGTTTGAAGTTACTAATTTTTCTTTTCCTTTGTTTTTCAGGTACATGCAAAGACGCACCAGGATCAATAAAGGACAAGAACTGCTATTCTCTGACCCCGACAAACTAGAACGTACGATCTGCAAAGAAAGACGACAAGCATCGATCGACAGCACCTATACAGCGTCGACCGAAACTTCTTTACGACAGCATCAACTGAAATCATAACTCGAGCATCAACCAACACTGATCACATAGCAACGATCGACAGCAACTTATCTGCATCGATCGACAAAAGCAGACGAGTTCACATGGTTTTGACTTTAATATTGACTCGAGATGAGAACGGAAACCTGCATAACCTCGGCGGTCATCAGCGTAATGCCAGCGTAATGCAGCTGGTCAAAAGATAGACGATCAGGAGACCATAATCCCTGATACAGAAGCAGAATCAGACGCTGCAGCAGCTCAACCTGAAGCTAATGCCCAAGTTGCTAAGAGAGCACTGGCTGACTATAACCATCGATACCAGTTCTACGCCAACAGATCCGCCATTCGTCCTTCAGATTTTAAGAGAAAAGATTTTGAAATCAAGCCCGCATTCTACAGACTTGTAACACAAACACCTTACCATGGGTTGTGACATGAGCACCCTATGGATCATCTGGAGCGATTTAAGGATCTAGCGACTGCTATCAAAGCCAATGGAGTCCATGAAGACTAACTCTTTTGTAAGCTTTTTAAGTACTCACTCGCTGAAGAAGCTTCATATTGGCTTAAGCAGTTACCACCAGGATCCTTGACATCCTGGACTGACATCAAGAATGCTTTCTTGCGTAATTACTTTGATGACGCAAGAGCAGAAGATCTGAGGAGCAAGATTGCTACTTTTTCACAAGACCCTTCAGAATCTTTCAGAAACTTCTTGATCAGATTCAAATCATACTAGAGAGATTTTCCACATCACGGGTTCAATGAAATGCAAATTCTCAGCACTTTCTTTAAAGGTATTGGATTACAGTATCAGATGGCTTTGTACATAGCTAGTGAAGGAAGTTTCAGCACTAGGAATCCTGAAGAAGCTACAAGATTGATTGAGAATCGGGCATCCAGCAGCATCACCAAGAACATAGACTTTGAAAGGAAGAAATCAACTCCAGCTTTGAGCAAGGAGCAGATTGAAGAGGTCAAGGCAAAACTAGATAGTGTTCAGAAATTCCTCGGGAAGCAGGTCACTTTGCAGAAGTAGAAGCAATAAAATCTAGAGATGATGAGATTGAAGAAGAGGATGTGAACTACATTGATGGGAATGGTTTCCAGAGACAAGGGAATCCAGGTTTCAACAGGAATTCCTATGGGAATGGTCAAAGGAGAGACTTTAATCAGGGTTCACAACGAAAACCCTTCAACAACAATAGAGCTTATGGATCTTATTACTACCAAAATCCTCTTCTAGAAACTCAAGAAAGCAAGATCGAAGCAATGGTCGGCAGAGTTTTAGAGGGACGGCAAAAGATGACTATGGATTTCAAGGGAACTATGGATGGGCTGTACCTCAACCTCAACACCAAGTTCGAAAATCTCAACACCCACGTGAAGAAGCTGGAGAATCTGGTGCTGCAAACAAGTGAAACCATTAGGAGGCAAGCGAGCCTGATCAAGGAGAAAATAGAGGCTGGACAGAAGCACCACGTCAATGCATTGATTGACGATGATTTTTGGCAGGAAGTTAAGAGGGAAAAGCTCCAAGAAGGAGAATTTTGTGTGGAAAGTTCCATGTCATTCGGCAGTTCACATTGGTGCGATCGACATCAAGCAATGAGCATCGATCTACAATGGTTCCTGCAGTATCAGTAGCTTCGTGTGAATCTACTAACGTCGATCGACACCGTCACGAAACAATCAACCGACAGAGAGATAAAGGTATCAGTCGACAACGCGACCTGAGCATCGATCGATATATGAGAAAGCCGGTTCCACTGCCAAGCATTGCGAATTTGATTGTGCGTCCAACCATAATGGTTTCAGAAAAGAATACTTACTTGTCTGAAGCTATGGATCTTGATAGAGAAGGTGAGGAATACTCCAAGATGAAACAAAAGACCCATGAATATCAACGCAGGGAAGCCAATGAAAAAGAGATGGATAGCTTTGTCAAAAGATTTTCAAAATTCCTTTAGATACTCCTTTTGATGTAGCTTATTATACTCATATGTTGTGGATGTTTTTCAGGGAAGCAAGGGAGATGGACAATGATATAGATATCGTGTTCAATCATCTCAAAGAGAAAATGAAACAGAGGACTTGTCTAAAGAAGAAAAGTGATCCTGGGAAATTTGTGGTTCCTTGCTTCATCAAGGGGAAAAATTACCCCAATACCCTCTGTGATACTGGATCATCAGTGAGCATTATGCCAAAGACTATGGCAGAGGAGCTGAACCTGAAAGTGGAACCATCCAATGATTCTTTCACATTTGTAGACTGCTCAAAAGTGAACTCAGGAAGGATGGTAAAAGATGTTCCAGTACAGATTAACAACACCCTAGTCCCAGTATACTTCCACGTGATGGACATCATGGTAGATTTGAAATCTTCACTACTACTTGGGAGAGCATTCATGGCTACCGTGGGAGAGATCTGCGATATGAAATAAACAGGTTGTATCTATGTTTAATTTACCAAAATATTTTCTATGAACCTGTCAAGAATAAGAGCAATGCTACTCTGATTGAATTGTTGGATGATGCAGAACTTGTGGCTTGATGCTTCTGCGATTATGAGTTCAATCAAGAGTCGGAAGATGGAGCATCAATCGATACCCAGCCCAGAAAATTGATCGACGCGTTTGCAGTTCAACAATCGGTCGACACCCACCCTTCGTTATCGATCGACAGCCATACTCCAGAATCGATCAACAACTGCCAACAGATGGTGGTTACAACCCCAGCCTACCCCGAGTACGACGAAGATTACAGAGAAGAAGAGATAATCGAGTATCGTGGTATTGCTATGGAAGAGGCTGGTGTTTATCACCTTTCCCATCGACTCGGGAAATCGACATCGATCGACGGTACCCATACGCCATCGATCGATACTGATCAAGAAGCACATTCCGAACTAGATTCATCTGCAAAACGTGAGAATTAATATGGTTATCTACAACCAGATGAATTCAGCATCATAAGAGATCCAGAAGGTCACGCAAGAGCTATGGATGGCAGACTACTAAATGTCATGAGGGAAGATATAGCGGGTATATTTTTGCCATGGCTAATGAAGGTGGAAACCTTTTCGGGCAACAATTCTGGTTATCAAGCATCGATCGACTGTCACCATACACCATCATTCGACACACGTCCGACATGCCGAGGATACGGTGAAGCTTACAAAGGATACAATGAAGATTACAGAGAGGAAGAACTGATTGAATATCGCGACCTAGCATCAGAAGACGCTGGTTGGATGATGAACACGACAATAGATAATCGAGCATCGATCCAACGGCATCTCCTGGCCATCAAACGACATCAGACGTGAACAAGGACACGAACTTGGAGCAGAAGATACATATATTGGTAATCTTAGACCGGATGAGTTTGAAATTTTCAAAGACCCAGAGAGACGTGCACGGGCACTTTATGGGAGAATCCTACATATATCTAAGGAGGATGTAGCAGATGCCTTTATTATGGCTAATGGACCGGGTACTTCATTTGGACAACAATAACAGCCATCGATCGACCCGAATCTTACAGCGTCGATCGACATTGAGGAACAGAAGAATGAGACGATCCATAATGTTCCATACCCTTCCAAGCATCCTAGATCAATCAACAACATCCATCGGGCATCGATCGACGGAACCTTTCTGGAGGTACACAAACTTTGTCCTTCCAATGCCTATTATTCAGGAAGTTCACAATCAATCGATTGGATCAAACCACCATCGATCAATTGCGTTTCGAGCAAAGTACAAGAGATTTTGATGCTGAGGGCAAAAGAATTTTCCATTGGAAAAAGAAAGATGAGTATGGCATCTACAGAGATGAGTATGGTAATGCACGAGCTACAGACAGACGATTAGTGAATGTGCAAGCTGAAGACATCAGAGCAGTTCTAGAGAGATATAATTTGTTTGAGCAGTGCTACATATTTTTACGAGGACATGCAGAAAAGATCGCTATGTCTATGAAGAATCAACGGACACACATCAGAGCATAGATTAATGATATTGTGCATGCAATCTACAAGCTCAAGAGATGTTACTGGATGATTTCTACAAGAGGTTGGATGATGTCTACTATCCTATAGACAACTGCCTCACCGGTTTGATTGCACGTATGGATGAGATGAAGCAAGATTTGGATATTGTTCAGAGACAGCATGCGATTTGGGCAGACGAACTGGCATCAATCGACGGAAACACCAGAGCATCGATCGACAATGAAGCCAATGGCCAGAAGACCACAACAGAAATACAATTGGAAGATAGGTTCGATGAGATTGCTTTTTCTCAGAGCCTGGTGAAGGAAGATATTTCTCAGCAATTGGAGGATATATCAGAGACTACAGCTGCCAAACGTAGAATGCTACAACGCGGTATTGAGAACATACAAAGGAGAATGCATTCAATGGAGGTTGCTAGAGCAGTTATAAGGAATGAGAAAACCAGAGGAGATGAGGCAATTAGGAGCTTCATTGGTACATGGTGTCAGAAGAGCAAAGAAGATGTAGACACTTGTTTTCCAAGTGTTGATCCACCTCCATACTAGTCAGAAAGTTTACAACGTCGATCTTAAGACTATAACCAAGCGTTGAGTGGGAGACAACCCACTGTTTAGTAAGTCCTTATTTCGTTTTTAGTTATACTACTATTTATTTCGGGTTTTACTTTGTTTTGTAGACTGTCTGAGTCCACCATCGATCGACACCATAGAGGCACCATCAGTTGACAATGGATCGCGACCATCGATCGACCACACACGCCTACCATTGATGGACACTCTCTTACGGAGAGACATATCAAGTTTTCTACTTAAGCTATTTACTTATGATTTAATTTTTCTTAACCAATTCGGGACGGATTACACTGGGGACAGTGTAATTTAAGTATGGGGAAGGTTCGCTAATGCTATTTGATTTATTTTAAGTCTTATTTACTATATATATATATATATATATATATATAAGTTTTTCAAAAAAAATTATTAAGTCAAAAAGGGGACTATGATCAAGATTTATTATTGACTAACCACACTTTAGCACCTTTTTAGAAGGTTGTTTTGAGAGATTGCTAGAGATACCAAAGTGGATCATCCTGCCACTATATGACACTTGCTTAGAAAGTTTGAAGGAACCGAAGCTAATTTCCAACACTAATCCTGACATTATCTGCTTGCTTTGGGGTTTGGTATACACTGGATAAAATTCCTTCTGCAAGTCTGTAAGTACAAGTCATTTCAACTTTGGTTCCCTTCTCTCTCTCTCTTCAGCATCTACCTAAAAAGCTTAAAAGATTGAGATGACTTCCCGAGATGCAGAGGGGTAGGTACATTACCGATGACCCCACTATTTTAATTCGGAGGAACGATCACACATTGTTGGAAGCGAGGGGTAAGTACATTACCGATGACCCCACTATTCGCCTACAACTTTGCCCAAAAAGCAAAAGAAAAAATAAAGAAAAGAAGAAAAAATATCGAAAATGAGATGGCAAGATGGATTGTATCAGCATCATTGTCCATTAAATTTGAGATCTAAAAATATTCAGAGAGAAATCTGAGTAGTTATCAACTAGATTAAGGGTTGAATGATAGCAATCATGGATTAGCCCAAAAGTAGGATTGCTAGGTTAAGTTTATATCCATCAATTGAGGTGTGCTTCATGCTTGTATTCTAGAGTAGCTAAATAGGATCTCGAAAGTAGGACATGGACAACTACGAGACTAGGTTTTGTGCCAGAATAGACTCCATTAAACTAGGCTGTTACGCGCATGCGAGAGCTGGTCTAATAAGTCTTGTGGACTTATCAAATCTCGTTCACACTCTCTTTTGATTTCACCGTCAATTGACATCAGGCCTTAGCCGTCGATCTATGGTCTTTCTTTTTGCTCTTATACGAGAGTTGGAGTTAAAAGGGTCAGAATAGTTAATATTTGAGTTCTAGTATATTTACATTTCCGTGCTTCCTATTCCCTATAATCCATTAGCCTTAAAACCCTAGATCTAGCATATTTACATTTACTTCTAATTAGTTTATTAGAATATTTCCATATTTGCATTATTAGAATGTTTCCATATTTGCATTATCAGCATATTTCCATATTGCATCCCTACTTCTTGGTAAAGAATATTTCCTTAATAATTGTTCACCACTGATATATATATATATTCACCTAGCTTAGTCTTTAGAAATAAGAAATCTATTGTGTGTCATTTTTCTCTGTGGATTCGATCCCTAAGTACTACACATGATCTCTCTTGGCAAGATTAATACTTGTGTGTTAAGATTAGAGTTAATTTGACAGTTAATTGTTTAGGATATTTATACCATGTTAGAACAATAAAACACACCATGTCAGTGGGCATCATTGTCGTTTTTGCCACAGAAAGATGGTATCCTGCTCCTCCTTTTGATCTTAGAATCATCTTGAACCTGGAAATCATTACCAAATAAATCATCAGTTTCTTTCATTTATTCATTATTTCAGACTTCATTACTTCCATCTGCAATTTACTCAATTTCACAATTAATGTCTCCTTTCCTTTATTAATGTCCTCCAGCCATGGTTTCCTGTTACAATCTAATCCAGAAGAGTAAGTACAACAAGAATATATTCGAAGCGTCACTTAGTGTTTCTCTTAACTGTTTAGTTTCACTGAGTAGTTTTCTGTGAATCTAGTAGCTCAGCAACAAACAAAGATCAAGCCTTTTAAAGAGAAATCTCCACCCCAAAACTGAATAAGAAGATAGAAAGATTGCAAGAGATTAACCAAACCAGGACCAGATTTCTCTTCGACTTTCTTAGATACTTTGATCTCTTTGTTTCTCTATTTTTGTATATAATCAGGTTGGATCTCTTGCAGAAAAAGATAGACAGAGAAGATCAAGAGAACAAACAGAGAATGAGCAAAATCAAGGTTTCCAAAAGAGAGAGAGATTTCGAAAACAAATCAGAAGCCCTAAATCTGCTCTAATACCACTGAATGAAACCCTTGATGGTCTGAATCACTTTGTTGATCTTGAGGGTCGATTTGATTGAACTTATGGCGGTTGGTAACACACACAGGAATGTTTTGATAGATGGAATGGTGTTTTGTAGATAGAAGGTCGAGATGATGATGGTTCTTCAGAGATGGATCGATGGGAAGATCAATCACTTGTGTAGATGTGCCATAGATCGAGAGAGGTGTTCTCACAAACACTGATCATGGCAAAGAGCCTTGCAGAGAATAAACTTTCAGGCAATCGATGTTTAGATGATGGAACAAAGGATTCAAAAATCAAAAGATGTTTTTTGTTGAAAAAAATGAATGGATTTTACATTCTGGTCGTGCCTCCCTTATATGGTCTTACAAGTTGTGAAAACTACAAACAAATGTAGAAAGCCTAGACTTTTAGAAAACCGAAATGTGGACTTAAACTTTTGACCAGAGCTGAGTTCTTCTTTGTGCACACGACCAGGATTTTCTTTCTGGCTCTCTTTTGGTATTCTTGATGGGAAAGGGCCACAAAAGCTCTGATAATAAGGCTGGTCAAATCTGGTTTAAGACAAACCCAATATGAATTTGTTATGACTTTCTTCTTGGGCTGAAATCACTTCTCCTTGGGTCTCTTAATCCAAAATGTATTCCTTAGTTTCTCTGAGTAGTTTGTCCCATGAAGATGACTGAGAGATGATAATAATTGAGCTTTGTTCATCATATATAAGGTTGGGAATTTCTTGCTTCTCGGGTGGTCGAACCATCTCAGATAGTTAAACCAGCTTGCTCAACACGTCCAGGTGAGTGTTAGTCCAGATTAGCTCATCCATGTAAGTGTCAGTCCAGCTGAGCTCGTCCAAGTTAGTGTCAGTCCAGATCACTCGAGGGCATTGTTCTTTTTCTCATCCAAGTGATTCATCTGGGTGAAGATACAAACCAATGACTGTTTAGTGCATTAAAATGGAACATCCAGATGGATCACCTACATTTTTGAAAACTCACCTCAAATTTTCACCTAAATAAAGGTGAGTTTTCATGGTATATCTAGATACATCTAGTTCAGTCTAAAATAATAAACGACAAAAATAATCTTTTAATTAAAAATGATCTTTTAAAATTTATACCATGAAACTACATATTATTTTCAAACCCAAATCATATTTTTCTGTCAAAACCGTAAAAACAAAACTTTCCACCAAAATCGTAAAACATATATTTTTACCAAAATCACAAAAACGTATTTTTCCGCTAAAACGCATTTTCCCGCAAAAACCCAAAAGTTAGCCTAAAGCGAAGTCAGAGCATGACCAAGCTTTTGGAGAGAGGAGTTTGAGAAGGAGGATCGAACGAGGAGCAAAGGAGTGTTCGACAGAAAAAACAGTAGAAATTTCAGAGTCTACGGATCCTTGAGATTCAACTAAGGTGAGGATGTGATTCGTGGCATATATATTAGCAAATTATATCCGGATATGATAAGATGTATGAATGAATGTTGTGTTTTATGGAAAGATCGTTATTCGTTCTTCAAAGCGATCTTCAGGGATCAAAGAACATTTTGCGAATTCTTAGGGTATGGCATGATAGATTGTGTGAACTGATGGTAAAATGAATGGAAATTTTATGTGAAAATATAGGATTTGATCATGTTAAAGGGAAAATGTTAAGGAAACCGCTTAAGCTAAGAAGTAAATAAGGAAAGTATGAAAATACAATAATGATAGGAAATAATGAAAGTATTTTTTGGCTTCAGGCCGTAAAATATGATATGATCGTTTTGGCTTCAGGCCGTATGTTGGCTTCGGCTGTGATGGACCTACGGGGTCGAGTGGCTTCGGGCCAAATGAGTGACTGACGGGTCGAGTGGCTTTGGGCCGAGTATGATGGCTACGGGCCATGTATGTTTGGCTTCGGGCCGTAAGTGACCTTCGGGTCAAGAAGGAGTGTAAGTAAAAATAAATATCTAGTTAAACGATAATGGTTAAGTATAGGATGGAATGATAGGATGCTAGAATGGAATGGAATGGAATTGTTAGTTTACTCGAATGAAGTGGAATTGCTATGTTGCTAGAATGGAATGAAATGCTAGGTTGCTAAAATGAAATGAAATGCTATGTTACGGCTTGCATGTGGTTTTAAGCATCCTCGCTGAGTACCTTTGAATACGCATTCCGTCTTTGTGATGCATGTGAGGAGTAATTGTTTGGAATGGAGCACAGAATTGTGAAGCCATCGGGATTGGGTATTATGAACTTGGGGGATTTATAGGAGTTTTTCTTATGAACCTTGATCTTACTATCTACGTTATTTAAACTTGATTTTATTAATAAAGATTGCAGTTTTTTACTATGTTTACTTGATTCAGATTTTTTACTTAGTATTTCTTTTAAGGCTTTTCAAGATTTTTGGGCTGGGTGTCTCAGAGCTCCAAGACAAAAATAAAACCATTGACAGTCGGAACTGAGAAGAGTGAAACTGCGGTGCTTAGCTAAGAGGACGGGAAAGAAGAACAAAAGAGAATAATATTTCTCTCTCCTCCCTCTAAAACCAACATTTCCTCTTTATTTTCAACAAGTTATGAAGGATCAATCATACAATTGATTGATATATGAATCTTCCACATAAGGATACATAATATTTTCTTCTTATATACTATTGTAATACTCTAAATCTCTGTAGTATATATAAGGCACCATTGTACATTATGTGTAATCAATTCTCAATACATTTACATGGTATGAGAGTCTCTCGATCTTAAAACCCTAACATTTTCTCGTTTTCAAATCTCCAAAACTCATCATGAGTTCTTCAGCAAACACATCCCCTGCCGCCGTTACAGAAAACATCAACACCACCACACAAACTCTCCTCACCATCAACATGTCTAATGTTACCAAACTCACATCCAGCAATTACCTCATGTGAAACCTCCAGATATATTCACACAAGCTGAAATGTTAGTGTAGATATCTGTTATACCTGAGTTATATACGAATACTGATCGGTTATTATCTGTAAGAACTGACTTCGGTAACGGGTATTCCTAAATTCAAAAGTATACGTTCGATGTTCACCCTATTAATAACTAGAAGTGAAAAATGCATCTTCTCATCTTTGCCTAAGGACAGAATATATTAGAAGCACACGAAATATCCATAAATACATATTATACAAACTCCAACATTCCCATACAAGTTCGAAATATATTACAAATCCAAACCCATCGATTAAATTATTTTTCTTTCAGAGTCGAAATAAGTTGTTGGCCCTCGATCTCTTCCTTTTAGTTCATATTATTAGGCCATGGACGTTATAACGTTAGAAACCGAGTTCTTGAGGGGGTACGAAGCTCGCATAGCGATACCACATAATCCTCTTGGATCGGCAGTGTTGCGAGCAATCTTCATGTAGCCAGCCTCTCCCCAAGTGTTGCCCCATGAGTTTCTCACGATCCAATAATCGCGACCGTTCTCGGTTCCATACCCAACCACAACAACTCCATGGTTTAAGTTTGTTCCGCACGTTCCATCAAAAATTCCCTTCGAAGTTAAAAGAAAAATGATATACAAACGACAAATAAGAATAAAACTTTTAAAACCAATATTAAACGAAATTTAATAAAAAAAGTTTACAGAATTTAGTTTATTTTACTGATTCATAAAGCTGAAATTCCCTGCTGCTTGAATCGATAACGGCTGTTACAGGCTGGTGAGCAACCGCTTTCATTAGAGAAAGCTCGTCGTTGGAAGGCAAATTCTCATATCCATCAATCATAACGTTCTTGTTGTTTTCCTACAAAAATATTTGAAAATTGTTATTTTTGTTGTTATTAGAGACATTTTTCTATATATATGAGTGTAACTATACCGACCTTGATGCCCGCGTCGCAGACTCCATCAACAGCCTTGTAAGGATAATCGTTGTTTGTACCAAGACCACCATTGTTAACTATGTACTCATAGGCAGTTTCGACTTTGCCTCCTCCGCAACCATTATTTTCTTTGTTACAATTGATCAAATCTTGCTCGGACAACGTGACTAACTGTCCTGTCACGATCTTGTTTAAGCCTTCCACTGCCCCCACCGTAGAGAAAGCCCAACAACTCCCTTCAGAAAAGAACAAAATATGCATGCATGAAGCTTTTATACTTTTGGACTAAAGGTAAAAAAAGTTTTTGGTTACATATTTCAACCACCACTACGATTTCATATTCTGTGAAACTGATACATATCAACCAACACTAGTTATAATGAATCCACGATATACTTATCAAAATGTTTTCCAATTGAAAGGGATTAAGATCATTTTCTTATTATTATTAGCTAAGGATTCTTTTAGATTTTACCTGCTCACTGGTTTTATATATATTTCCTAATAATTTATTATTGTATTCTGAAAAGAACATCTGAATTAAAAATAACAACACTTACTGCAATGGCCTTGATCTTTGACTTCAGTCACTGCGCCTTTGTTCCTCCAGTCAAGAGACTTAGGAAGCACATCACCAGCACTAGTCTTGTATCGGTCGCTACTAGTCCTGAAAACGTGGTTCTTGGGTGGTCTTGGATCAGCCCCATGGCAAATTTGTCCGTACTCATGGAGCGACAAATCTGCGAACCGGGTCAAACGGAGATTGTCCTCGAAAATCGTTAAACGCCGTTCCTTCTCGGCGACGGACTCGTACACCTTCCCGTGCTTAACCATCCATGACTCGAATATTAACGATGCCTCGAAATTGAAAACGCTGTTGCGGCGGCCGGGACTAGCGGTTACGTGGTGGTTGCATCGTAGGAAACGACGGACATGTCCATGGCCATGGCGCAAGCTGCTATGCTCATTGATACTACGAAGATCAGTGTGGCTGATTTACCACTACCCATTTTCATTTTGGAGCTCAAAGCTAATGAGGCTTTGATTTGTGTGTGTTAATATGGCTAACACATGGTAGCATTTATAGTACTCTGAGCTTAGTTAGGTAACAATTGTTTATTAGAAAAAAACGTGGTAAATGTCCATTGGGGTGGACGAATGGATGCGAGTGAATGCCATAGTAAGTCTTTCACGTGAGATTAAATAAATAAAATTTAGTAATGTATTTTTGGGAAATTCGTCAAAAAGAATAAAATTCAGTATCTTTGTCTCTTTAATATAATACATTTTTTATCTCACTTTTGCCATATTACCCTTTTTTAAAGCATTATAATCACTTTTTCATTTATCAAACTTAATAAAATAAATAATTTTATGAACCAAAAAATTATAAAAATACAAATAATTCCTGAAATACCCATACACAAACTGATATTTTTGAGGTTGTAAAACTTGTTAAATTAAAACTTTTAGTTATGTTATACGTAGAGAAAATGTTATTTTCTACAAAACAATGACATGATAGAAATTGAATTCTAGGTTAAGCATGTTATTCCAATTTCTCTATAATCAATAATCTACTTTTAAATAGAATTCTAAATATAAAAAATGCAATTCTACATATGGTAGAATCTACATACGGAGTAGTCGTCTGTTTTCAATAGAGTGTAGAAGGTACATTCTATGGATAAGATTAACTATATTTCCAAAAAATTTGTTACAAAATGATCTTAAAGAATTTGAAAATCCTTTTACTATCCTAAAAGGTAGTTCAACGTTTTTCTTACCAAAAAAGGAAAAAATCAAAAAAAAAATTAAAGTAATATGATTGTTTTTACTTGTTAAATATTTAAAGTAATTTAATTGTTATGTAAATAATTTAATTAATTTAATTAATTAAATTATTTAAATTTTATTAAAAATTTAGATTAATTATTTAAATTAATTTAATTGTCAAATTTTAGGACTTTTGTTTTCTTTTTAATTGTTTTTACCATTTTTTAATATTTAAAGTAATTAGAAATTGTATTTCCTTTGATCAATCAATGGCTAATTTTGGGATTCTAAAAAAGATTATATTATAAAGACAAAGTAAAGTTGGTTTATGCTAAGAGGACAAAGATGCTAAATTTTTGGTCTATTTTGACAAAATTTCCATCTTTTTTATCTAACAAAACAAAACAACTAAGAACGTATTTATCCCTAAAACTCATTTGGGGTTTTTATTTTTTTTTTTTTTTGATTTAAAAAAATTGAACCAATCACGAGCCGACATGTGTTACTGGGTCCCGCGAATAGTGCAAAAAACAAGAAAAAATTGACTCTTAATTAGGAGGTTTTGGAAACGGTTTTTGTGGTGTTGGTGGACCCCTCCTTAAGAAACCCTCTATTTACCCCGATAATCATGTTCTAAAGCACCTATGGATTATAAATATCTTGAACTTTTCTTTTCATTTTTTTTAAATAGACCTTTTCTTTACATTTTTTTAAATAGACCTTTTCTTTTCATATAAGCAGGAAATAATAAACCGTAATCTGGACTAAATAATTCCATAAAATATAAAGGGGTAACTTTACAATTTAGATTGTTTATAGCTAGTGGCTAATTATGATTGAAAACTAGAACAAGAAGACTCTGGATCTCCCATCATTTAAAATAATTTTTTCGATCACTATGGAACCAAATATTAATATTTAAATTTTTTTCTAACATTATTTTTAATTTATTATTAAATTAGGATATCCGAAACTTATAAAAAGAGTAGATTAAATTACAAGCAGAAGTGCAGTTTACAAATATAATATTTTCTTAAGTAGTCAATTGAGCTCTAAGAAGTAGGTTTATATCTGCGCAAACACATAATATAGTATAATAGAGTGTTTTCAAACTTAATTTGTTTAATAACCCAATGTACGTCTACCACTAAACTACCATCATTTTCTTTTGTAATGGAAAAGTTTAAAAATCACGTGATAGTAAATATGTAGTTCAATGTATCACAAACACTATCACATTAAACATGATTGTAGAGGAGCGATATCTTTACTTATAATTAATGCAAATTTGGTTCAGTGGTTGATATAAAAGACAAAAAGAAGAAGATTTCACATATAAAACATTCATCACCAGACGCAAACGAATTATCCATATATATTATACAAACTCCAAATTATATTACAAAACCACCATTGACTACGTTAGTATATTAAAAGAAATTTACCAAAATAGAACAAAAACAGCATATTTGTCAATTTAGTATAAAATCTGTTTTGTCTTATTTTTTCCTTAATTACATTTTCTACCAAACTTAATTAAATAAATAGTTTTATGAATAAAAAATTATAAAATCTAGAAAAAAAATAAAAACTATTTATATAATTTTTTGGGTTATATAAATTATTAAATTAAATTTTTAATTATGTTATATGAAAAAAGTTCCATCTTTTACGAAAAAATGCAGTGGTGGAAACTGAGTTTCAGCTTTAACAAGTTATTCTTTTTCTTTCTACTAGAATCAGTAATCTACCTCTTATTATAAAATCTAGATATGGGGAATTCAAAATCTACGGATATTAAAGGCCAACACATTTCTTTTGAATGTATCTTCTGCTTTTATATTTAACTCTAAATTTCTACAAATACAAAATCTAAAGAAAGATCACAAGTCTACATAAAGTAGAATTTGCTAATGGATTATTTGTCTTTTTACTACACAATATATAAGCTACATTCTACAGATTCTAATAATCACATTTTCGAAAATATGACAAGTTCAGTTAAGAATTATTCCAAATATATTTGGAAATCTTTCCATAAAAGTGTTTAGGCGATTTTATTTACAAAAAGAAACAAATTAAATTTCGGTTTTAGTCTTTTAGTTGGTCAAACAATGCTCGATGAACCCTTCAGTTTTAGAGAATGTTTTTAAAACCGGTCTGAATCGACGGTTAAACCAGGTTAAACCGAAAACTAGAGACCAGTCTGTGTTGGGCTAATAGCTAAACCCAACTAAAGTTGAATCGGTTAAAACTTGTATTAAACTGTTAATAACACAGAAACTGGTGACCCAATGAATCAGCAAGTAAAACAAAATTTTGTTAATAAAAATTTTAAATTTTTAACTAGAGTTTGTACAAAATTGATAAATTAAAACGCAGTAGCTTGTTTTTTCCCTTTTGTCGTCGCTGCAACTCACACATATAAATTTTCACATAAATATGTTCTTTATGGCTACTTCTCACTTTTATTAAATGTTATTACATTATCATTTGTGTTGAAAACTTTACTAATTAAAACACTAACATTCATGAAATTCCAAATTTGTATAAAATAACAAAGCATTGTACTTATCTTGCTTCTCATTATACGATCAAATAAGAACTTAGTTGACATGAATTATTTTAAAAGTGAAGATGAAAAGCTCGAAAATGAATTTTAAATGTGTTTTGCTCGTATTGATTTTAGATTTGAACTATTAAATTATTTTATAACTTTTTATTTTTTGTCAACTACCCATTTAAATTAGATGAAGTGCTGATCATACTAGTTGATTTTCCAACGAGCACCTTCATTTGTCTGTATCTGATCTATATGGGAGAAAATCTAACTTTTAGTTCTAGCTTCTCTCATTAACGAGTCTACCCGATCATTCCTACTCTGTGGAATATGAATCAGGCTCACGTCCTTGAAGTCCTCATGTAGTCTTTGAAACAACTCAATTTCCGACGCGCATGCTGATCAGTCCATCAAGTTCGTAGTCATGTCCATTAGATATGAGCAATCCGTCTCAAATCGTATAACTTTTGTTACATTTTCAGTTTGTTATTTATTTTTCTTAAAACATTTTGGTTACTGAAATATTTTATCTGATATGATCTTATAAAAATATATGTATATTATTTAGAAAATATCATTAAATTGAATTTGGTTGAACCTAATTAAACCTAATCGAACCATATTAACCTGTGACCCAAAACCTTTCCGGTCAATTGGCAGTCCATTTTTAAAAACATTGATTTTAGACTTTTAGTATGTCAAAAGAATGCTCGACACAACCTGCTGATGTCTATAGCTTTGGGTCCTGCTGCTTAAGCTTCCAACAGGTGATGCTTATGAATACGGGTTACATATCTCTAGATGGGTGCGTACCGTGTTGAGTTTGTGTAACTTAAGATGTGGGAATGAGAAATTGGAAGAAACGTTTTCATTGTAACTGTCTTTAAACTACGCGAAGACATCAATGGCATGTATACCTACATAAAACAATACCATGTCCAATGAGTCCACGAGACTAATCTATTCAAACATCAAGGTTGAATGTAACAATTTTTCACAAGCATGATTGGTCTTATTCTTTGGCACTCAGCATTTCATATCTTCTAAACATCATATATGATTCAAAAAAAATGAGTCTTGTAAACGAAATGAAACTCTGCAAGTGGAGACGATATGTCATGGTCTTTACCTGATTTTACCCATGATATATGGTTTTAAAGTATTTTATATATGATTAGTATTGTTTTAGAGTCTTTACAGATTCATGTACTCATTTGAATCAATTTGAACTTTTAAATCATTTTGGAGCAAAAGAAATGCTCAGCCGAAAACTTGAAGTCAGAGCTAAAATACGCAGAGACCATCGATCGACGTCTCACCCTGAGTGTCGATCGACGGTCAACACTTCCGCAAGTTAATAGAAGATTGAAGAAATCACAATTTTACTCAGAAAATTCATTATTTGCAAGACTAGTCCCTGGCTGCAATTTAGGCTATTTAATAGGTTTCTTAGTTGTTTTGCAAGACACTTGTTTTTACAACCCTTTTGATACTTTCAACTTTGACAGCTACTATTGGAGAGAGATATCTATTCATATGCAGACTAAAATCTTGAACTCCCTTGTTTTATTATCATTATTATTTCTATGCAATTCATTCAGTTATTCTTCATGTTTATCATAATCATGTCTAAGTAGTCTATTGTTAGATTTAAGATTCTTCTAGGGTAGTTAATGGCTTGCAGATGTTATGAAATTGTTAGGATTATTCTAACTAGTTTTTTGTTTTAGGAGATCTTATGCTAAGTTGAACCTGATCACTTCAACCTTAGATTATAGGATGTTGTAGCGCATGCGAGAGCATGACTATACCCTGAAACATATCTTAAACAGTCTAAAACTCTAATAACAAACGAAAGTTGAATTAGAAGTATAGAGAAAATATCAAACATACAAATCGTATTTGTTTAGAAGTAGCGTCGATCGACACCACGTAGTGGCCATCGATCGACACTCCGTTAAGAATCACGAGAGTGACTTACCTAAACCCTAGAGTTTGAGTTCAGAACAACGCTTCACTAAAACCCTTAACATTCTGTTAGTCCACATTACTTAGTCTACCTGAGAGTTCCCCTAAGTCCAATCCTTCCAAATAATCTTTACAAACTAAACCAATCTTTAATTCACTATTTTTCAATTAATACTTTCATCTAGTTTTATTTCGAAACAATAAATCTATTGAGTAATCTTAGAGTCTCTATGGATTTGATCCCTAAGTACTACACTGAACCTCTTATTTGAGAGAGTAAAAAGTAGCTCACAGGGTTAATTTGAGAGTGCATAATAAAACCCACATCAAATTTGGCGCCGTTTCTGGGGCTCTTTCTTATGGCCATTGGATTTAGTTTAGAATATGGTCTAGATTTTTACTTTACTTTAATGAGATCAATCGGTTTATCAAGTGAATTCCATCCTCATTTGTGGCGGCATTCTACCAACCGACGAATGTTGTCTTAGTGCTTAAACAGTTCATGTGTTGATTTTAATATACTCTTCATTGGTTCTGCACTAAGCTTATCCTAAGGTTCCACCGCCTATCTTCTTGTTGGATCGTTGATAGTATCAGGCATTGTGTTTAATATATCTCTTGTTGGATCTACACGAGCCTTAGAAGCTTAGGATTATCAATCACCAGCTTTCCAGTGCCGATTCCCGGGAAGGATTTCTATAATTTGGTATCAGAGCACACTTGAAAGTTTGGTATTCACTTGTGTCATTCACATTCTCATCTTTTCATCTTCTAGAAAAAAACAAAAAAGAGTTCTGTTATTTTTGTTCTATAATTACGCTTCATCATTGCAAAGTTTGTGTTCGAGTTTTTCTTTCTTCGGAGAGCAAGATTTGAGGGCAAATATTTTTAAGTGAGGGAGTATGATGTTATCATTGGAAGCATCAATGATATTCAATAAAAAGAAGAAAGTCCCAACAAGAAAACAAATGTAATGGTAGCATAGTATATCAATCTGACGCCAATTCAACGACCATCGACCATGCGAAAGGACTTGACCATCCGAAGAGTCATTCGTTTGAAACCTTCCAACTCCGGTCAAGTCATTATTTTTGGTCAAGTTTTCAATGTTTAATAATTTGTTAGTTTCTATGTTTAACTAGTCCTTTTGTATGGAAACCCTTTGTATGAATTTGCCTATTATATAAAGGCCCATTGATCATGAAATAAAAAAAGAGTTGAGTGAGTATTTTTGGAAACCTGTGAGAGAGATTATAATGTTTGGTCCTTCGAGAACTATTCGATCTTTGCTGGATTCCGAGATAAACCGGCTTATCAAGTGAATTTCATCCTCATTTGTGGCGCCATTCTACCAACCAAAGCGTGTTCTTTTGGCGTTTAAACAGTTCAGGTGTTGAGTTTAATATACTCATCATTGGTTTTGCACTAAAAATTCATCTGGAGGTTTCACCGCCTATCTTCTTGTTGGATTGTTTGCTAGCATCAGACATTGGGTTTAATATACCTCTTGTTGGATCTACACAAGCCTTAGAAGCTTAGGATTATTCATCACCAACCCGTGAGATATTTCTATCAAGATTAGACCAACATGTCTTACTAGTTCTACATTATACTCTTTTCTACCACCTTCATACGCTGAAAACAAATAAAGATCACCATATTAATTGCAAAATTGTATTAGTTATACACATGTTTTACTTGTACCAGTTATATTGGTTATACTCAATCTATTTGTACTAGTTATACTCTTTTAGTTGTACTACTTGCACTAATACCAGTTGTACTAGTCGTACTAGTAATACTTCGTGTTCTTCTTTATCTTGAATCTAGTAAGTAAAAGATGAAATTTGATTATTGGTAAGATATAACTGATTAAATATGACTATGGGTTGATCGATTTGGGATAAGAAAGAGAAAATCTTCTGACCCTAAGATATAAATAAGTTCAACCCATTTGTTAAATGTCAAGCTTTCATTCTTTCACCCCAAAACTAGTGATCTTTCTTTCTTTCCACTCATCCAAATGCTTGATTCTTCTTTTCCTAGCTTACTAGGGAATTTTGTTTTCACTTTGGATCTTTTCTTTTTCTTTTACCCCCACTCTTTACATTTTTCTTTCTATGAATCAAGAGGGAATTTCTTTCTAAAACTTAGAGCACTTTTATTTTCACTTAATCCCTGAAAATCTTTCTTTTCTTTCAACACTCTTCAACTCATTTTTCTTTCTTTTATTCACTCCAAACAAGGTTAGATTAAAAAGTCTTCTCAATCCCACTCTCTAATCCTATATGCTAGACAAAATGAGGTTCTAATAGTTAGCCATAATGAGAAGTAGTCATTGTCATTCCCAACACTATCAAGATTTTGCACAAGTCAAAGTTATAAAGAAAAGGCCTCACTCAAGCAAACATACGAAGGGATGAAATGAAGATTAGGGTCGAATGGTGGGAAGAGAATCTCAAGTTAGCATAAGATTGGAAAATTGGAAAAGAAAACCCGAGCTTAAGATATGAAATTGCATTTCAAACCCCTAAGCAAGAATAATATTTTCACTTTAAGTCCAATAGTCTTAGAGTTATTTCAAGATCATGCAAGTTTCTCAAAGGTAAGGTTTCTCAAGAAAGAGTCTTCCTAATATGAAAGAAAGATAAGGCAACACACAACTACTTCAGAGGGAACTGATCTCAATCTTAAGTGTGAAGTCATACAATCTCATCATCCCCAATGCAGAAGAATGCAATCCATAATGCTGTCGACTAAATCCTAACATGCATATGATACAACATAAGCTATGTGATTGTTTTTGGTTTTTGTTTTTTGGGATTTTTATGTAAAAATCTCTCAACAATGCAATGCATGAGACTCAAGAAAATAAAACATAACACCATATAGTTGGTTTCTCCCCAAACTTAATTCACACATCCCCATGTGTGAGAGTAAGGGTGGAGAAAATACCAAAGAAAACAAGAAAATAAAATATAAGTATGCACAAAGTTGGAGAAACACATACTTGAACTAAGCTGATTCAGGGGAGATAAACAGTGGATGGCATCTTCCTTTTCTTAGCGATTTTGACTGACCTTTAAAGAATAACAATGAACTTCCTCCCAAGTGCGTTGTTTTAAGTCTCTAAGCTTTACTGCAGAGCCTTTTCAGGCAAGTGGTGGCTAACTGAAAGCCTTATTACCAAAGACCAGATCACCGAGATCATACCCATTGTACAACCAACCCTTAAATTCGTGCATTTTTTTCTCCTCAAATTTTATCTTCCTTGGATTATCAAGGATAAGTTCTTTGGTGAAGAGTGTACCAAAAAGATAGTCAAATGGCTTCCCCATAAGAGATTCTTCTTCTTGCACCTCCTTGGAGGATTCTTCGGTATGAATCATTTGATTTTTCTTAGACTCCTTACCATTTGCTTCTTCCTTGGCTACAAGGATCACATACGTTTCTTGTTCGGTTGAGAGCTCATCCATAACAATTGAGTTCTCTATTGTCTCCTCAGCGCACTCAAGAAGCAAACTATCATCACCAAGATCTTCAAGGGTTGTGTCAAAAAAGCCTACTCCTTCTTCATCGATGGATGTTGAATAACTTATGAATGTCATGGTTTCAGCTTGTTCTTCAGATCCTATAACAAGATTTTCATTTACGGTGCATTCAATGAGTGATTCAAATTCGTGTATAGACTCTTCAACCTCTTGTTGAAATCCATCCTTGAATCGAACATCCTCTTCAAACTCACATTCAATGAATATGGTATGCGTTGGGTTATTGTTGTAAAGAGAGATGTTATCTTCTTCTTCGAGCGAGTTTGTTGGACTTATATGCTATGAACCCATCTTACTTAAAGAAAAATATATTTTCAATTGGCGTTAATATTGGTGGAAAGTGAATCAGATTGTTTCTTTATCCCAGTACTCTCCCTTTCTTTGCTTTACAAAATCTACATAAGCATATCGTTGATGTTTTCTTCACTTGAAAGTTGGGGAGAATGAACTGGTTGATCTTCACATTCCACATTCCCAATATGGTCCATACGAGAAATGGATATATTCTCATTGATCCTTTCTTGTCTCTCCAAAAGCAACTTCATCATGTTGCAAGTATTTTCTTCATATTTGGATGGGGAAAGACGAGATGCTCCATCGTCATATTCTGTATTTCAAGATTGGTATCTCTCACCATACTCCCAATGGTTTCCTTGACCAAAGTGTCCATCAGATTGATACAAATTTGAGGTGGGTTGCTCATAAGCTTCATGATAGCTTGGGGCTTTTTGATATCATCCTCTCTTAGCTTTCCAAAATCAACTTCAGCAAGTTGTGAATCTTTTCTTCATTATAGGAAAGGGAAGGATATGACTCTTCATAGCCATTATCCATGGTGCAATGTTGGTATCTCGCTTAATATTCACAATGGTTTTCTTGACCAAAGCACCCATATGGTTGGTATTCCATTGAAGGGGTTTGGTAATAAGCTCTTTAACTTAATGTGGAGCTTCTTGATATCATCACTTCTTGACTCTCCAAGATAGCCTTCAACATTGATTCCAAGTCAGGAAACATGATCTTCCCCTCTTGTGAATATGCCTCACAAAAAGAGCAATAGCTTGAAAGGGAATAGTACTCGAGCAAAACTAAACAAAACATAAGAAAATAAAACTTAGTCTCAATTTTTTTTGAGATTTTAATGAAAATCGAACTAGTTCCCTGACAACAGCAAACAGCGCAAAATTGATGTTATGCATTTCACCACATGCCAGTTAACCTACCACAATCAAATGATATATCGATGCAGCACTTTAGGATTGAATCTGTAGAGAACTAGTGACCTATAACATTAATAATACAAAAATCTCCTTAATCTAAGCAAATATGGAGTTGAGTTGAATCTAAACTAATTAAATAGAAAGAACAAATAAAAGTGATTACTAGATAAAATAAAGAAAGGCAAGCTCATGAATGGGCTAATTGATTGGAGATGATTGACTTCAGACTTAATATGCCTGACATAATCAGCTAACAAGTTCAAAAGGTCTAGATCACATTCAAAACGATCAATCCACTTTCGTGACAACAATCCCTATGCGAATCATGAGTTAAACATCAACTTTTGTTGGCCTAACACAATCAAGCATGCATGAATCACAAGTCTACTAACCACTAGACATCTCAGGCATCAACTTTCCTTGGCCAAAGATGTAGAGGACAATATAGGTTGGTTCAAGCATTTCTACAAACATCTTTTGGGTGTGAAATAGCTACAGATCAAGACGAGATGAATCAAGTCTAATATAGCATCAAGAACACCTACAATGGTAATCTAATCATACACTCGTCAAAGCCATGAAAACCCAAGAACTTTATAACCCTTGAAGAATCATGTTTATAGAAAACTAGAAAAGATATTAACAAAGAAACACTTAGATTAGATGCAAGAAATAAAAAGAGTTTTAGATCTAAGAACAAAAGAAAACAAGAAAATGTGGCTGAAGTATCTTAGCGCTTTCGTTACCCTTAAACCATATATAGGCACTTAAAATGTAGGACAATCACTAAATGCTAGGTCTCAGAAGCAGAACACCAGATGCTGTTATTGCTGATTGCGACCACGTTTGTGAACGTGCGATTTGGAAAAAAATTTTTGGCGATGTGTCTTCTTCTTCATCACTCTCGCTTCTCGAGCCTTCCTCCGTCTTCTTTGTATTCGGTGGTTCTCCGTGGTAGCGTCGTATCATCATCTGCGTCTTGAGTCCTCTCTTCTCGCTGTGATGAGCCGCCACTGCTGTGTCTCCTCTCTTCATCGTCGCAGGCTGCAAAACCAAGGGCTGGGTCGATTTAGTCAAATCAAGCGATCTTGCCTTCTTGAAGCGGTCGAATCGAGCTCACGGATCAAAGCATTAGTCGAGGGCATTGAATTTCACACTTTGATCATCTCAAACTCATAGATCAAAAAATCCAACCATGGCGAACTCTTGATAATTTTCATCGGCAGTCCTTATTTTTTTTCTTTTTTTTTTGGTTTTGGCCCCAAACTTCAAATTGTTGTGAATTGTTCTCATTTTGCTCCAGAACTCTCTTGATTGACCATTACAGTGCTTGTGTATGCAAAATGTACATATGCAACACCCAGTGACGCCTAGATGCATTCTTTATACACTAAAATGACCAAAAATAATAGCTAAACACCTATAAAAATACTATACATCAACTCCCCCATATTTGTTTCTACTTGTCTGCAAGCAAGCTTTCAAAAGCAGTAAGGAAAGAGGTTGAAAAGGCTTTGAGGATCCGGATTCTCTGCGTAATCACATAAACACGAAACAATGCAAAAAGACAAGAAAAGGTGTGAAAAGGTTTTTATTGATTTCAGACTAAATCTTATTAAAAGTTGCCTATGTACCCTTTTCGAGGATCAAGCCGAATATAGTTAATTTTGCAAAGAGTTGAAAAAAGATCGAACTGCGTTTGTGATGTTCTTCTACTAACTAGGTGCAAGAAATAGAAAACAAAACATGACGAAAATAAAGCCTAAAGTTTCCAAGTGCAAAGAGTTTCTGTAGCAAAAAAAACTCATTTTCACTTTTTTTTCCACGAATTCATTTATATAATCCACCAAGTTCGGCAAATTTTCCTTTTTCCAGCAGATGTATATCTTCCATTTTCTTTCTATCTTGCCTTGTTAGTCGGCATTCATATTTATCCTTTTGGAGATTTTCCATTATCCTATTTTTTCCTTATTCTTTTCCAAGTAAAATAATCCAACATTGAAATTGGGATACTTCACATTCTAAGTAGTAAGTAGGATGTATCTTGTTTTAGGCCGGTTCGCACCATTTTATGACTTACGCATTTTTACGACTTTTCTTAGAAAATCATCAACTCGCTCCAATTGCGGTTTTTTGTGTCATTGGTCTGAGACAACATATCCGCTCACATCTTCAACACCTCAACTCACTCCAATAGTCAAATCACGCCAATCGTCAACTCACTCCAATTGTCAAATTGCTCCAAAGACACCATATCCGCTCACATGCATGCTTTCTACTTTTTCAATATTTTTCACGAGTTTCCTTTGTTTTCTTGAATGACTTGAGACTGAATAAAATTGGGACAATGTCTTTTAATTTTGGGTTAGGTAGTCATTGACATTGTGTTCTATTTCAAGTGTCAGTCTGAGTCAATCTGTGTTGTTTTATTGAGTCAAAACTGAGTCAGTCAGTAACTTTGAATGTTTTCTTGGAACTAACCACATAACAACTACCTTAGCACCATTCTTTGAGTTACTGATTGCAAGTTACATTATATGGAAAACGCCAAATTGGATCGATCTGCCAGTTACAACCACACTTATTGAGAGTGTATGAAGGATCCACAGCTGGCCTCCAACATAATCTACAATGAATCTTTTGTTTTGGGGCTTGGTATACATTGGATCGGATTCCTTGTTCAGGTATGTAAGGCTTGTATGTGTGTGTCTGGTTCCCCTCTCACTCTAGAATAAAAAATGAAATGAGATAAAAGTCAAAAAGAACTGAAACATGAGCTAGTGGCAGACAAAATTAGTGCTTGAATTGTGAAAGCTCTACCAACCAACTCAATAAATTAAAAAAAAAATGATACTCTTCAAAGTAGACAAACAACGACTGAGTGAATCAAGAAGAGAGACAGAGGAAAAGGACATGAGAAGACTGCTTGTGTGATCAGAAACCTGAATGGGTATAGTTCATGTGCCTTTTGATCAATACCTCCAAGATGAGACAGCACTTTAAACTCTTAAATGAGGTCAGTGGAGGGGGTGTCAGATGGTATCTGGTGAGTTGTGGGCTGGATAGTCAGGTTGGTAAGAAGAGGTAAAGTACATAGAAGTACTTTCTAAGGATGGTATAATTTTATGTGGCTTGCAACATTGTAGAAGTGACAGTGGTGGCTCTAAAGAGTAAGTGGGGTTCTACATTTTCAAACCTCTTTCACAGGTTTAGTCTTCTGTTATTTTTAGGGCAAGCAAAATATAAGTCTAGGGGAATTGTAATATCATTGTTTTTACCGGTTTGGCCATGATATAATTCCGGTTTTAATGTCTTTTTGGTCCTTTTTAGAGTCCTCTTATAGTCTTTGCAGGTTTAGGTACAATTTGGCGATATATGGAACTTTTAGAGCGTTTTGAAGCTTAGGCCGACTTGGAACTGAAGAGAGAAGCTTTAAATTGATCAAAGAGGCTGATGTCGATTGACACCACCCTTGATGTTGGTCAACACCCATCTTGATCCATGCCAACCGACATGATTTACCAAGTTTAAAGATATTACAAGATTTCCCCAGAATATTTCCTATTTGCAAAATACTCCTAAGCTTGTCTTATCCTTATATTAACTTATTTAAATCCATTGCTTAGGCTATGCTTACTTACGATGGATTTGGGATATTATAGATCTTGGGAGAGAAGAATTAGAACTCCTTCAAAGATCGATTTGGAACTCTAGTATTTCTATCTTTAATCTATTTATGTAGTTTATTCAAACTATGATTTGTCTTTCGTTAGTTATGTCTAGGTAATTCTCTTTTTAGATTTAGGGTTATTCAAAAGTTATTGATGAATCGCTAGATTGATCAAACAGTTAGGGAAACCTTATTTTTCTTCATTCAGAGTGTTCTTAATACTGAATTTAGATTAATCACGCAGAATCTAGATCCTACGATAATTGGTAGATATGATAGTGTTATTGATTTCGTAACCTATCTTGAATGAGAAAAAATAACTATTCACAAAAGAATTTGGTCAACTGTTCAAACCCATTCTTAATGCTTGTTTGAATTGATTGAATTTGCAAAGGAATTTGGGATTCTAAATTTAGACATAAATAAGCTCTGCAACAGAAGTTGATTGATTTTACTTGTTATGCTTTGAGTTCAAGATTGTTCTTCATTAAATACTTGATAGTTTGACTGATCTGCGATCCTGATTTCCATAATCGGACGAAAGCTAAGAAACCCTAACTTTCCCTAAGGTCCCGTATTTCTGCTAAGTCTAACTACAAGTAGTCAAGTTATGTAAAAATAGACGAAACAAAATAAATCGAAATAAAGAAAAGAGCAATAGATATCTTATTCTAAATGTGCGTATGAGTGTTTACAACAGGTAAGAGCCTTGGATGCAAGAGCTTTCGGCGAGTTCCCTAGTTCTAAAATCATAAGACTTGAAAACCTAATTGAATCACAGCTCAATAACAAAAACGAAAAGTTGCCTAAATCGCTCTAATTTCTGAGTTGCTGAGATTTTTGTGTGTGTGTGTGTGTCCCTCTCCCTTTCTTCTTTTATATAGGTCTTCATGGTCGGTCGTGTTTCTTTTTCTGCCCCCGATTCGAGTTTATCCTTCTGCGAAAAAGTTCCTTATCTTGTTGTTTTCCATAGTTATCTCAGAATTTTAACAGTTGTCTTCTTTCCCATTTATCTTATGTGGATATCCGATAAACCTTCATTATAGTTGGCTCATTCTCGTCTAAAACCGTAAATGGGCTTTTAACGTGTTTTAGACCCTTTTGGGTTGTCTTGGGATTTAGGCGATTTTCACGATTTCTTTCGGAGAAATCGTCCTTCGTACGACTTCACGATACTGGCTTCAAAAATAATAAACCAATCGTATAGTCGAGATAACATTGGTTTTTAAGTTAACCCTTATCGTTTTATATGATTGACTCGGAGTTTTTACAAGAAAACTAATCTTTGAGATTTTTATCGTAAAACTTCAACAAAACTCCAATCAAGACAAAACAAGAAACAACCTAGTCAAGATTCAAAGGAGAGAATGATAAAGAGGAAAATTCTAGTCGACCATGAGCGACTAGTCGTTTGCACGCTTCCAGTCACCCGTGGGCGACTAGACTTTGTGGAGAGTGTAGTCGCCCATGGGCGACTAGACTTTGGGGAGAGTGTAGTTGCTCATGGGCGACTAGACGTTGTGTGCGTCTAGTCGCCCATGGGAAACTTGACTTTCTTCACGGGTCTAGTCGCCCATGGGTGGCTAGACGTTGCATGTCTAGTCGCCCATGGGAGACTAGACTTGGAAGCGACTCATTTGTTCCCTCGATTGCACGTCTTGATTCGTTGACCAGGACGAGATGGGTTAGGCGATGAGGAGTTTGGATGCGAAGATTTCTTGTATTCTTTTTATCGAAAGAGAGATAACGTTTTCTGTGGTAACTTTCAGGCATCGATTTCGTTGTGACCATTTTTGACCCCAATAGTTAGCCCCCATCATGCAAGAATTGCCGAAGCGTTCCTGCTAGATGTTAAGTGTGTTAGGTAAGTTAGGCGGAACTGATGGATAAAAGTTCGAGGATGAATAGGGAAGTCCCTTTTTCTATAAGTATGTGGAGTAAGCTTTCAAATTCTCTACTTGCTCACTCACACAAGAAAACTCCCTCAAGGTATAAAATCCCTTTTCTCCATTCTTCACTAGTTTTTATTTGTATCATGGCCTTCAACAATGATGTTTCCGAGAGTGTATTGCCTTCCATTTTCATTCCCGAGATCTTGGGAGTTTGGGGTTACGAGATCGTTCCGAAGGTCGAGTTTTTGCGACATTCCTTCAACCATGATGAGGTGAAGGCGTATTGGGAAGCGACTTGCGGTATCACACCTCCACGAGCTGACTTGTGGAGTCATACGAGACCGACCTTCATAGTAGTTATTTCCTTGAATGTAGGATTTATTTCCTTGCCACCATCTGAGGATTTTTTCCGAGTCCCCATGGAGGTGGAGTTTTGGATGCAAAAACATGGGGAGAATTCCAACTCCCGCCTCGTGACTATTTAACATTCTAGGAGGCGCACCTTCTGCAGTGTCACCTATGGTTTCCCATCCCAGAAGTCATACTCTGGTACCTGGATCAGTATGGCTTGTCGATAAGCCAAATTTTGCCTCACGGCCTGCAGCACCTCGTTGGAATTTTGGTTCTGAGTTATGACGAGGGATGGAACTAAGTGTCAACTATTTTCTATCCTTTCTATATCTGAAGAGGGTGGGTCAGTCGACCCTATATTGCCTTAAGCCGAGAAATTTTATGATGGTGATTACGTCGTTCACGTCAAACTTTCACGGTTGGAATGAGCGTTACTTCTTTGTCTGAATAAATAATGCTTCTGTTGCGGAAGAAAACATTCTTTTCTTCAGACAAAGATGGGGTCACAAGGGTATCGTGGTCGGACTCTTTGATCGTTTTTGGTTGCTTACTGATGTATGGCCATCCTTTTGTTTTGCAGTTTGCGACCCTCTTCCCCCGTAAAATGTGAACACACTTGTCCTTAGGGACCTTCTTCGAGTTAGCCCATTTCATTGGGGATACTTTTCTCTGCAGCGAGTTCGCGTAGTGGTCGAGTACCATCACGCTCGAGCTCGAACTCATTTGGTTGGGAGAAAGAATCGGCTCTAGTCATGGAACAATACGTTCCATACGAGATTCTCGTTATGCAGGAGAGAAAGATATCTCCAAAGAACAAGAAAATTGCTCCTGACGAAGGAGATGTTTCTTTCAATGGGGTGGATCTACCTAAGTGGACATGGGAGTGGTACCTGTTAGACCCCGCTGTGTTGTGCAGAGGTGGATCCAACCATGACGAGTTTGCCGCCTCTCTTAACGTTACTTCGGGTCAGCGTGAGACCAGCGGAGAACCTGTTAGATCGGCAAAATTTACGGAAGCATCGCGACTCTGCATGGGGGTCAAATTTCGCATTCACTTCGGCCTTGTTTTGTAGAATTTTCCTCTAACGGAAGGTTTCATGCATGGACTTCATGTGATGGACGAGTCCTTTAGGGTGAGCCATATTGAAGCACAGACGGTGTGGGAACCAAAATACGCACTGCCGATTTTAGATAACGGAGAAAAGTCAAGAAACCCTAACTTTCCTTGAGGCCTTGAATTCCCTGTTGCGTAAACACACGAATACGAAAAAGAGACAATAACAAGATATTGAAAGAGATTGCACAGAGGAATTTTATTGATTAAGACAAATTAAAGTTACAAAGATTCACCGAAAACAAGATGGACATAAATTTGGCAATAGTGAAGAATAGAAGAAACATAATAGTAAAACGTTCTATGTATCACACTCGCTAGTCTAGATCCTAAGTTCTTCTAAAACTAACAATCACTTCCCCCAAAAACTAATCTTTATATCCTTTCTCCTTGTCATGGCTCTTCTTTATACAAGTCTCTCTAGGTCAGTCGTTTTTCCTTTTCTGCCCCCGATTGGAGTTTATCTTCCGTGGAAATCTTTCTTGTCTTCTCGAGTTTTCATAATTATCCTGAGACTTGCAATTATCTTCTTTTCTATTTATCCTTTGCAGAAATATGATAGAACGTCATTGCAATCGGGTTCATTCTTGTCTAAAATCGTAAGTGGATCTTTATCTGTTTTAGGCCCTTTTGGGCCGTTTTACAATTTTGGCGATTTTTACGATTAGTTTTGGAGAAATCGTCCTTCATACTTTTATAAGATATTTGGTTCAGCAAAATAACATACCACTCATGTAATTGAGAAAATGTCTGTGTTTAAGATAACTGTTGTCGTTTTACATGATTGTTCCGAAGCTTTGGCGAGAAAACAAGCTCTACGATTTTTATCGTAAAACATTAAGGGAATCTCCAGTCGAGACGTAACAAGAGATGTCTTAGCAAAGATTGGGCAGAGAGGATGGTAAGGATGATGTGGTCTAGTCGCCCGTGGGTGACTACACATTTACGAGTGTCTAGCCGCCCATGGGCGACCAGACATTGGTGAATATCTAGTTGCCCATGGGTGACCAGACATAGGTGAGTGTCTGACCGCCCATGGGCGCCCAGACATTGGTGAGTGTCTGACCGCCCATGGGCGACCAGACATTGGTGAGTGTCTGACCGCCCATGGGCGACCAGACATTGGTGAATTTTTAACCACCCATGTGCGACTAGGCATAAGTGAGTGTGTAAACAACCCTGGGCGACCAGACATTGGTGAATGTCTAGTCGACCAGCACGTCTCTTTGTCGTCCCGAAACTTATTCTGTACGATTGCTCGGAATGAGTTTCCTTCGTGGGATAGTCTTAGCAGTCTTGGATGTTGATTTAAAGATCCCCAACAGTTAGCCCCACAGCTCATAAGTTTTGAGTGTGATTCTTATGAGTGAGTGATTTGTGTTTTAATCGAAATATATGGCCAGGAATATTTTGCGAAATAATCACAAATATTTTGTCGATTATTTTAATTGCAGAAGAATGTCTTTAAGTATAGGAGCTTTGCTTCTCTTTCATTCCTCACTTCTAACTTTTAATCTTTTCTCCTTTGAGAGCTTTTTTTCGAATCAAGATGACTTCCTCTCACGATGAGCAAAGAAGCAACGAGTCTGGGATGGGCGCTAGCGTTCGGGCGAGTTTGTCGAACCATCCTTCTCCTGGTGGTGTTCCAACTCATGTGGTTGAGTATTTCAAATTTCTGTAGGAGCTAACTCTCCGTGATGCTGAGGCAGGGAGCTCCGTCCTTGTTGATACGATGGATCACTCCGTCTCGACTGCTGGCTTGAACCCGGTTTCCGGGTTGCCATCTTACTCTCCGACCGTTCCTGAAGGTGGTGTGACAGAGGATTCGGCGTTGGCGACGGGTTCTTCTACGACTCTTGTTTACCGATACTGAACAAGCTCTTAAGTCGATGCTTCCTCCTCTGGCCAAGAGAGAGATTTTCCTGGGTTACATGTCCTTAGTGCCACTCCATCGTTGCGCCGAAGGGTCGTAAGAGGTCTTGTACAAACCCCTAGACAACCAAGAAGAGGATATGCGTCGGAGGAAGCGAGATCATGCCTTCATTCTTAGGGGCTTCTAGTTTGAGTTTGATAACTCCGTATCATTCCATGGTTTTCTTTAAGATTCCTTTGGGTATGTTAGATCTTTTCTCATTTCTCTTTGTTTGTACAGTTCGTGTCTTTTATCGCCGGGGTGATTAACGATTGCGGATCAGAGGTCGAGCGTGTCTCGAAAGAGCTTGCTGAATCGAAAGATAGATCATCGCAGCTTGAGGCGAAGTTGGGAGGTATCGAGAAAGTCCATTCTCTCAAGGTATTGAGGTTGGAGAGTCGGATTAATGAGTTGGAGAGCGATCTCGGGAAAAAACGAGCTCTTTGCTCAAGGAGAAGAAGGCTAGGAAGGCCAAGGCTTCGAAATTGTGTCGTCTACAGCGTCGAATTGACAACAGAGAAGGTTCGTGGAGCTGCAGGGCTGCGGAGGCTAAGGCCGAGTTCCAAGCTCGCTTGGCGAGGGTTGCTGGTTCCGTTGATTCCTTGATTGATGTTCACAAAAGGGATCTTGCTCTATTGGTTATCGAAGGGGGCATCCAGCTACTTCATGGCGAAGGAGCTCCGTCTCTAGAGGCTGAAGAGGCCAGATTGTCTGTTCGTAAATGATGTGATCCTGGAAAGCAAAGGAACTGAGGAGATGGTACGGCTTGAACCAGAGGTTAAAGAAGTCAAGAAGGAGATAAAGAACAGCTTGAAGCTGAAGAGACAAAGGACAAGGCTCTAAATGTTCCATTTGATCCAATGACCAGGTCTAAACAAGCAAGATTCCAGCAAGCTATTCATAAACTCTTATACACTATCCAGGGCAGTCTAGACTGTGCTTATCCAACCACTCTGGTTGTGATTCAAGCCATCTAAGACATTCATTAAGAGAGCTGTTGTGACTTGCACTCTTTTCCTTGGTTTAGTTTTGTCCCAATGGGTTTTCAACAAGGATATAATGAGGCTTGGGCAGAACACTTATTAAAAAGCCTCTTTACAAAACTAAAGCTCATTTCTATCCTAAATTTCGTCATCAAGCAAGAAGGAGCCTATTTTCGAATTTTAACTGGTCTTGCTTAGTTTAATAATTTTGTGTGTTTTCAAAAAACTGTGCATGTGCAGTCTTCTGTATTAAATTCCTTGTGTGTTTCCAAGGTGTTGTGCATGTTCATCACCCTTTGCTATATATTATCGACAAAAATCTCTCAATAAATCATCAAACTCTTTTCTAAAAACGCAAGTATTCTCTAAATCCTGTTTGATTATTGTTTGTCTTGTTTATGTTTTGATTTCGATTCTACATTTACAAGTAGACGAAGATAGTGTAGGAGCCATTCCACATCTCTTAGAAGTATCAAATCAATCCACTGCTGATTTCATCATAACAATCATTGGAGAGCATTAATGGACGTGATCCTCTCACCTAGGTCATATTAGTAAAGCAGAATTGGCACCCGTAGAGTGATATTTCGATTCGATCCTCGCTGATCTGAAGTATGAGTGCACTCTTCCGATACCTTCAGATACCCTCAAGAGGAAGAATCCAGAGGATGTTGAGCTTTGCGATGTCGTCGAGGGAGGAACAGGAGACGCGGCTTCAATCCCTGGTGACGCGATGGATGAGGATGATGTCCTGCCTCTCGCATAAGAGTAAGGTTATAATCCCGTTCTGGAAGTTTGATTTAGTGTTTTTTGCTTATGTTTGGTTTGGCCGTGTGCGGCCATGTTTTATGTTTTCGGGACTGGCCGTATGTGGCTTCAAATCCCCGCTGCTTTGCGGCTTTTATAAACGGTACATTATGTTTTGAAAGCGTAAGAGTGTGTGTAAAGGGAAGAATACGAGTTATCATCTCGTACCTAACTCTTTGCAGATCATCACACTCTTTGTTTATTTGATGTTTTTTATTTAGCGAAATTGTATGAACGTACGAACATGAGCGAAGAGACATGCTTTAAGATCTCGTATCGGTTAGATATCACGCCTTGAGATGTTCGAGACCAGTGTGCTGGCATTAGGGTACGACCTAGGACTAGTAACGGGTTTAA
>CAJHQP010001591.1:0-109959 GCA_905132765.1 Moricandia arvensis
ATATGTTATTTAGGGTTTCACGGAATAAAAAAACTTATTTGAATATTTTTTTTTCTAACTATAATAGAATTTATGAATAGACACAGGAATTCCCCTCTCTTTTTACAACAAGTTAAAGAATTTTTGCGTTAAATGCGAGTCCAAAATAAAAATTAAACAACTTTGTTTCCGAAGGAACAATAAGTGGTCAGTCTCCAGCCTTAAGGATTCAGGACCTTGAGAAAAACGAAGAAGAAGTCGTCTTTGCCGATCAAGAGTGAAGACAGTATCTTTGTCTTCCCAATCGTAGTTGATCTGGTACGTTTCGCATCTGAAACCTCGTAATCCCCTTGCCAAAAGATTTAGATCATTGTTCAGCTTATAATAATGTTTTTTTTTTCTGGTTTAAATGCTAGTTTTTTCTAGCCATCCATATCGATTTCCATTTACTTCTTATTGCAGAAACCTCGAATCTACCATAGTGTCATGTTGAATAAAATCTGCACGCCAAGTGTTCGTCGAAATGCAATAATGAAACTTATATAACAATCTATATCAGAATATTATATATGCGTATTCTGATTAGGATTCTAAATATTCTTAGGTCCCAAGTGTATCTGTTGAGTTACATCGTTTTCATTTGGGGTAAGCTGTGTTTTTCTCTTCTTTTTTGGCAGAGATACAAGATCTCTGTTACTTGTTACGGATGTCTAGGCAGAGTCAGTTATTTACACTGTTTAGGAGAAGGTTTCATTCACCTTCGTCTAGTGATGCCCCAACGGAGACCTTGAGGAAAAAAATAACTGATTTGCAGAAAAGTAAGAAGCGAAGGAATCCAATAAAGAACCAGTTTCTCGTTGAGGTTCCAGAATCAAGATCCTATTTGGACACGGCAACGATGCCTATGTTCCTCGCTGTGGTCGGTATTGCATTGTTTGCAAAAGTGTTAATGATGGTAAAGCCTTCTTTCTTCTATTACCATCTCCTTCGTGAATGATGCTGCTTTACCATTCATGCTGATTATTTGATGGTCATTGTTGGTTTGTTTGCTGTCAGATTGATGACTCGAAATCGCAAGAAATGATTGAACGCAAGATAAAGAATGCACCAGCAGGGCAGGGGACTGTGCGGATGATCGAACGTGAGGAGTGGGATGAGTTCAGAGAAGTAAGGCCAAGAACACCTTTTGAGTCCAAGCTTGCTCGTCCAAACGCCCAAATAAGAACTGGAGAGCCTGTGCGCAAGGTAGTCAAAGAAAATAGCCTCTTCACCATGTTTTGCTAAACCAAAACCTGTCATGTGGTGCTTAGGCTTTGCTTTCGTTTCCGTGTTTAATCAGGATGACTTGAAGAACTGGACGATAGACGTGCTGACAAATGCACTTTCACGAACTGAAGAAAGTGTTCGTGGCGGTTCCAGTTGATTTTCATGTATTTTTCTCAGTTAAAATGGATGTATATCCTGAGAATCTACTAGTCAAGAGAAGTTCTCTTATGTGGGTATCAGTTGTGGTTCCCAACATGAGTCACATGTAATAAAGTGGCAAAACTTATCTGATGATTCCATATTGATCAATAGGAATCAAAACAGGTTCTTAGAATTCACGCATTTCATCCAAATCAGTAAACTTCTATCGAAACTACTTCATTCCAAATGCAAATTCATTTCAAAACTGGTTTACGTTTAAGAGGTCTCAAAGGGTGCACAAAAAAACGAACCAAACACAACTGAACAATGCATAAAAGGATTGTATGATAAAATTTCCATATGCATTGTCTGGATCATAATTCACAGGTGAAGTAGCTTTGGGTACAAGCATTTACGTTAACAACACTATTGTACACGCAGAGACACAATGAACAGCTAATGTGTAGCGCTTATGGTTCGATCACACACGGACCATTAGAGAAATGGGCAGAGGAAGCGGGGGTTAATTACAGCTGACTTCTCTGAGCTATGCGAGTATGGAGATGCAATTCAACAACCTCTTACTAAGAATTGTATTTCAATAGCTGTCTCTAGTTGTTTTTTTCTTTCTTTTCATAGTTACTTACACCTGCTAAATGTATTCCAAAATGTTATTGTTTCAGGCCCCAAAGGTGGCGGAAGGTTTGAAATCCCAGCAAAGATTAAGTAGCTTGACGTGGACAGCAGAGTCAGGACTAGTAACAGAGAGCAAATAAAGGCAAAGTTCAAAGATGAAATCCTCAAGTTGTATGCCTAATTTTGGGTTTGACTTTCCTTTCATTAAACATTTATAGAAAACTTTGTTCATGAGGCGATTCTCTCTCCCTTGTAATACAATATTTCTCATTTTAACACCCATCAATAACAGGGCAATATAAGGGAGCAAAAACCAATTGTGCAAGGAGCTGAAGTAGGCATCATCAATCCAAACTTGATGTTGCTACTGACTTGAGTCAGAAGATGGCGCAGAATCTGCGGGAGGTGTTGTCTCTGACAATGCTGGTCGTAAGAGAAGATACAAAGAAGGTCCCAAGAATGGCACCACGGATACAGGTAACAGCCAACGGCCTTTATCAAACCTGAAAACAAAGCAGTGCGTTAAAATGGAAACAGCTTTAAAGCAAAAACGTACTAGGACTCACCATTTTCTGGCGGTCATGTCATTGTAGACCCAAAACGGAGCAAAAGCAGACAGTAAGCAGAAATCAAGACTCGTGACATGAATCTGCATATAATTTTGTTTAACAAGGATTACTAAGTCAGAGAAAGAGATGATTTGATTTCTTGGACTTACGAATTTGCTCTCTCGAAAGTACTGATAAAACTCTGTCCAGTCACCGGCATTACCAACTAGTGCATAAAGAATCAAACCCAGTCCTGCAACAAGTGTTACCCCAGCGGTGACTTTTGATTCCAGGACACTCAAAGGCCATTTTCTAAGTTCATCCTCTGTTACAGGAGGAGAAGGAGGATTCCACAACGCAAAGTAAGGTAGCAAAGCGTAGACGCCACCAAAGAAGGAAAACACAACAAAAGGCCATGCCTGAGTTTTGCTGTCAAAGCCAAACGAACAAAGGGATCCTCCTCATAAACATTCTTTGTTGAAACTATGATGGAGTGTTGTTATTTAATTTACCTTCGACCAGTGGGAAGTAAGAGCATAGCGTATAGCAAAGGCCACAAACCCATGATGTACCATAACCCAACAAGGATCTGGTTCATTCTAAAACCATCATCACCTTTCAAATTCAACAGCTTTTTCAGAAAGTACAAGTCTTGTGTCTGCAAAACAAAACACAACATAAATAGCTGTAAGTAACACAATCTCATATCACATTACGGAAACTGGATTTGGAGAAGAAGAAGAGGGATTACTGGGGTTTGATCAGGAGCAAGATTGAAGCAATAGTAAAGAAGCGCACCCCAGAGCGCGAAAAGGAGAACAGAGCTCGTCCAGTCTCTGCCTTCTTCTTGAATTTCAGGATCTGGGTTGTTTAGTGAGCTTTTGCACACATGGAAATGGAAGAGACCCTTCTTCTTCTTCTCGTGTTTCGGGAATTGCCAACTGTTGTTGCGAAGGAGAAAGGGTGAAGGAGCTCTTGACTGTACAAGGGTGAGGTTTCGGGGTTGCCTTGGGGTTCGAAGTTGTCTGGAGAGTTTTAGAGGAGGAGGAGGGAGACGAGACAAGTTGCAGGAGATGAGGTTAATGCTTCCCACCATTTTTTCTTCTTCTCTTCCAACAATAAAAGCCTTACATGAAAACGCCTTTACCCAAATCCTTTCAATCGGTAAACGACTTTCTTCTTCACTCCCGACCAAACATTTAAACCGGTTTCAATCGGTAAAAGACTTATTGGATTTTAGAGATTTCATGGAATTTTATAATTTTCCCGATAAATTTTTACTCTCGAAGACAGATTGTGTCTATCAATTAACGTATAAAGACACTTCCCATTCTAGACATATTATCTGTGTGCTTTGTTTCTTATACCCCAGAACTAAACAAGTCAATTTTGCTAATTAAATCCGTTGAAAGCACCTCACCACAATTCTTTTGCTAATCAATGAAGCACAAGGAACTCAAATCTGACAAGCTTGTTAATCTGGAACCATCCTTATATTTCTTCACTCATTAACAAATCATTCTCTTTCTTAAAATCATAGAAGAACCAGATCTTGGATAATAAAAAAAAAACAAGGAAGAAGATTACAAAAAAAAATGTAGAAAAAAGAAAAAGGTAGCTTGACCTTCTGATCTTCTAAATCTTAGATTCTCTGAAATTGTTCAATCTTCTAAATCTTTTTAATCGATTCTCGTTTTGTTTTGTTGGTTTCTTAGTGTTTTTGTAGATTTCAAAATCCAAATCTGAAAAGTTTCGATTTCAAAATCCAAATCTGCATAAGATGTGGACGGGTATTGTATGGATGGGTGGTGTGTGGTTAGCTGGCGCGTGGATGAGTTATGTGTGGATGGTTGAAGTTTGGACATATGATGTGGGTGGACAGAGTCCTTGTGGTACTGCTCTGTGTAGACAAGATCTTTAGGGACTAGTAAGATGATTTCTGGTGAAATCTTACTTGGTAAAATACTTGACTTTTTGTTGCTGTATTTTTTTTAAAAAAAACGATCGATTTATTTTGTTGGAATTGACTGTTCTTCTTTCTAATGACTTTCAGATTTGTTTTAAGCTTTGTTCTTCATTTGAAAAACCCGATTTTTGGTTAGAGTAATATGTTGTTCTTAATATATCTTTTGTCATCTAATTATTTCTTATTCAGGAGAAGATCCCCCTTTTCCTAGTTCATCATTACACAAGTTCAGTGTGGATAGATTTATGGTGGAAACAAGCATCATGGTTTAGCATTAGATATATAAGTTACACTTTAGTATCCACGTCCACAACTATTCTATAACTACATTATCCACAGTTTGGTATTCATATCCACACTTAAATTTAGTTACATGTTAATATACTATATATATATATATATAAATAGATATCAAAAGATAAATAAGTTTATACATAATTTATTATGACAATTCATTGAGTTTTATATATTTTAGAATTTGAGATAAAGGTAAATTAAAAACAAAGGGGATAAGAAAAAGTAATAACATAAAATATAAAATAACAGAAAGGTAACTATACCAAACAAAATTAATGTAAAAAGTCAAGAAACACAACTAGTTTCTTAACGTCATACACTCTTGTTTCATTGTATTGAAGGTCAAAAATGTCCAAACTCTCTCTCGGTCCCACATAATTGTGCCATGCAAGTAAAAAGTGTCTCTCAGTGCAATAAAAAGACAAAATGTGGCCTATATGGTAATGAATTCTTTTCCTAATTTCTTTTTTTTCGTTATAAAAATTATAAATACAATGTTATTAATTAAGTATTTATATAAGCCCACATAAAACGCCTTAACCTAAATCCTTTCAATAGGTAAAAGACTTTCTTCTTCACTCTCGACCAAACATTGAAACTGCTTTTTTTTTGAAACTTTAAATTGGTTTTATAATACTTATTAGAAATTTTTTTTTAATGTATAAAGCACTTGAGAGATTTATTGGATTATAGATTTCATGGCACTTTATAAAAAGTTTCCAGCTTTTTCCTTTTAGAGAGTTTTTGAAACTTTCATGGCACTTACGGGCTTAATAGTTTTTAAATAGATATATTATCAATTCAAAATACTAGAATGAATTATTTCATGCTTTCAAATATTTAATAATTAATTAAATATTAAAGTTTTTATATGCGATAAAGTTTTTTATTTTAATAATATATCTTTATTATGTAAAATAAATTTGAAAAAAATTCATATATACATAAAACTATATACATGGATATATATTTAATTTAAAAATATTATGATGTAAAATATTTTTGGATAGCATAATATAAATATTTTTAGATAATGATGATTATCGAATTAATGAAATTCATTTTCATTTATAGATAATTATATATTAACAAATCTAATTATTTATTAAGGGTAATAAAAACTTTAAGCGCTCTAACTTTTAACGTGAGAGCAAAATATCACTTCACAAATAATAGTATAAATATTTTTAAATTCTTTGAAAACTTTGTTTTAGAAATTATCACAATGATTGATTTTGATTATCGTAAGAAATTTATTTTAAAAGATAAATGATTCATTTTGTCTTATGTGATATATATATATATATATATATATATATTAAAATAGAGTCAGTTTAATATTACTAAACTAAATACAATAAAAATATATAATGTTTTAATATTACTAAAGTAAATTTAAATATGATATTATCGTTAGAAATTTTTAATTACTTTGAAGATAGTGGTAAATTATAAGATAAATCACTAAAATTATTTATTAAGATTAATAATTAAGCATAAAATGACTAAACCTAAAATTTTGAAAATCATGACAAATCAACAAATTCATTTCTGAAATAATAGTATAGATTTAATATTATTAATTAGTTATTTATATAAATTCTGTTAGATTATAAAGTTCGTCAATGATAAATATCAAATAGTTATTTTAGTTTATTTGAAAAAGATCATTTATATTTCGAATTCATTAAAAATACTATTGTGTCACAATATTAAAAACAAACATAATTTCATCATCTTTCTATATACTTTCATACAAATGTGTCCGATTATCACTACAAGAAAACACAAGTTTTACTAGGACGGTTTTGCCTCATATTCCTAGTAAAATACACTTTACTAGGAATTTACGAGGAAACGCGTTTCGTCGTGAATCGTTCATCGTAAAGTCTTTTTCCTCGTAAATTCCTAGTTAATTTATGAGGAAAAGTTTTCCTCGTAAAGTCGTGGATACGCTTTCCTCGTAATGTCCTCGTACGGTTTCCTCGTAAGATCGTAATAAATGTTTTCCTCGTAACTGCGTCGTAAAGATTTACGAGGAATCTACTACGAATTTTAACGAGGAAACTACTTCGAACATTTACGAGGGTTTTACTTCAATTGTGTACGAGGACTTTACTTCGAAGTGTTTACTAGGAATTTACCTCGAAACGTTTTTTCTCTATTAAAAATAATAATTAAAATAAATATAATTAATATAATTTTTGAAAATTAAAGAATCCAAATTATAAATTAAAAATAAATAACAAAATATTTTATATATAACTAAATATTTAAGTTTTAAATTCATAATATACAATTAAAAAGAAAAAAAAAATTACGGATGCTGCTCGTTAAATTGACGAACGAAGTCGTCATCCCGGAACTCCCCGTCGTCCATGTTGCTCGTCGACGGTTGTGACTGTGACGGTGGATGATGTTGAGTTGGAAGCCCTCCGTTTTCCCGTCTGACACGCAACATCTCCGCCACAACCGGATTTCCGACCGCCAAAACGTCCAGGATCTCGGAGAAAGAACTCACATGAGATTGCGTCGCCTGCAACTCCGAACGCAGCTGAACAATGACATCGTGCTGTTCCTGAGCATAAGACAATGTCGCTGCGCGGACATCGTTAATGGAACCAATCCCGATGATACGTCCCTTTTTCCTAGGGGAGACCTTTAAATAATTAAAAAGATTGATTAGTAACGTTAATTAAAAAACTAAATTAAATAAATAATAAAAATTAATAAAAAAACAAATTAATTATTTACCTCCTCGTAAATCTTATCCACTTCAGGAGAGGGTAATATGACGGGTGTCCCAGACTGCTGAGTCAGCTGGGTCTGGTGGTGGTCAACCCGGGCAGCAACCTCGTTGTAGATCCGCTCGGATCTAGGATCTACAAAATGCCCAACCTCGTAAAGTTATTTTAGAGATGGAAGAGCTCATGTCTCTTTAGCCTACAAAAAATAATTTTAAAAATTAATTATTAATTAGAAAAATATAAATAGATTAAAAAATACTAATTAGTTATTAAATTATTAATTTAATTACCATGTCTAGACGGATTCCCGCGTGAGGTTTTCGACCCCCGGTGTGAAGCATCTTGGTGTTGCCATGCTCGTCTTTTGTCATGCGGTTCTCGGAGTTTGTGTTGGAGGTTCTGATCGAGTCTGGCAACCCCCAATAACTGATGAGGCCATCCCACACCGTCAATGTGAGGCAATCGGGTTTCCCCGCCTCATAACCATCGACCTGAAAAAAAATATTTTTTAAAATTATTTGAAGTCAATGATATAAACTGTATTAAATTTTAAAATTTACTTGATAATTGCTCTTCCAGTTGTAGACCATGTCGAGCAATCACGCTTTTGCCTTCGCCTAAAACTCCTTCTTCACCCGCTGGTGAATCCCTGTGGACCAACGATATTTTTGTTGTAACAAGAAAATATTAAATTAATTAGTTCAATAATATTAAAATTTATAAATAATTAAAAAATAAATGACTTACGGCGAATGTTTTGAACCAGGTCTTTTTGGTGTGGCTGACCGTCATTTTCCAGTTTGGAGTTGGATCGGAAAAGTATCCCTTGATACAATTGGTGACGCTCTGGGCGACACACCCGTCAACATTAGACCTGAACAAAAAACAAAATTAAAATATTAATTAAATTTGTTAATTTTTGGTTAATTAAGAAATAAATTAAAAAAACATTTTTTAAAAAATGAAACATATTAGAATATGTTGTGGCCGTCCCGTCGGAAAGGATCTAACTCAGGTAGCCCTTCTCTGCCTGGAGTTGCCATAATGTCCTCGATCGTGTACACCGCAAATGGAGTGGTTGGCGGGACCTCCAAATCGGGATGAACCCCGACGGCCGGTGGAGGAGGAGGAGGAGGAGGAGGTGGGAACTGAGTCTCGGGAACACTTCCGCCATCCGGAATCGTAGAACCAAGAGCTGAAGAAGATGATCCGCCAACCTCACGACCGAAAAGATCTCCGTAATGAGTACTCCCCTGATGAGACGACCTCTAAGCCCTAGCAAGCTTGTCATGTCTAGGCATCTAAATTTTTTTTTAAAAAATTAAACATAAATTCTCGTATCATTTAAAAAATAGTTAAAAAACTAAACGAACCTAATCTAAATTCCCTAAACTAACCACCTAATCTAAATTCCCTAAACTAACTACCTAATCTAAATTCTCTAATCTAATCACCTAACTAGGAGTTAGAGAGTACCTTAAGAGGATTTTGAGAGAAGATTGCTACAAATGTGGAAAATCGGATGGCTCGAGTTTATATAAGGAAATTGTACTAGGGTTTTACGAGGAAAAATCTAGTCCCGCGTTTCCGTTTACTAGGCTTTTACGAATGTACTAGGGTTTTACGAGGAAATAGAGAGTTCCGTGTTTTCCTTTTACTAGGACATTACGAGGAAACTTACTAGGGTTTTACGAGAAAAAATCGAGTCCCGTGTTTTCTTTTACTAGGGTTTTACGAGGAAAGGATTTGTAAATCCCTAAACTTGAAACCCCAAACCCCAAACCCCAAACCACAACTTCCTTAACTTCTAACATTTTCTACAACCAAACTCCAAATCTCTTCTACACCTAAATTCAAATTCATTTTTGTGATTAAACAAACTTAAAACATACATAATTCAAATTCGTTTTTGTAATTAAACAAACTTAAAACATACATGATTCAAATTCGTTTTTGTGATTAAACAAACTTAAAACATACATAATTCATTCGGATACATTCTCAGAATCGGTAGAAACATCATCATTTTCGTAAAACTCGTCCTCAACACCGTTGTCCGTTGAGTGATCAGGAACATCTTCGTATTCACGATTATGCGGATCAATGAGTAGGATGTCATCAATTTCTGCTTCAGGTTCCTCAATTTCATTAGTATTTTCTTCTTGTAATGGTGGTTCTTCTCCAGCGATTATTTGTTCTCGAGGTGTAACTTTGATAACAGATAACCAGTTGATTCCTGAGGTAGTAATCCGAGGGTATGGAATGAAGCAAACTTAATCTGCTTGGGAAGCTAATATGAAAGGCTCGAATTTGTTGTACATGCCAAAATAAAGACAACGTAAATTAGTACTCAGAACATGTATGTCAAAAAAATAATTTGTTGTACCTTCGTCCGCCATTGACATCAACTACACCGTTCTTGTTAATCTGAACACCTCTGTTGACGACGGGGTCGTACCACTCATACTTGAAGATAACACATTTCAGACTCATTTCTGGGAATTGAACTTCATAAATCTCCTACAATATCCCGTAGAAATCTGTTTCGCCTTTCACGCATATTCCATAATTACTTGTCGCCCGGTGTCTACCATAGTCGTAGGTATGGAAAGTATAGCCTCGGGTGAAATACATCGATGATGTAGTGACCTTTGCAACTGAACCTTGAAGTAATTCCCTAAACCATGCGGGATACTCATGATCATCATAATCAACCTGCAAAAAAAAGTAGTATAAAACTACACATTAGACTTACTTTGCATAATATATGCATAAAAATTAAGTTATAATAAATACTTGTTTCCTCAACCACTTGATAAAGTGTTGATTTTTCCTTTTGTCTAACTCAGTTGTCGATATATCAGGTATTGCTTCTTCGACTTGAGTCACAAATTGGCTGTAAAATTATGTTATGTTATTTAATCAATTGAATATATATATATATATATATATATATATATATATATATATATATATATATATATATATAAGTGTGTATGTTTATATGTTTACCTTTCAAAATAACCAATCAATGGATGCTCGAAATGGAGAAGAATATAAAGGTGTGCATTATGGACGTCTTCATCACTCGACCACCAAACCTCTTCAATTTCCCACCCATTCGCCCAATTTAACAAAAGATGTTTGGAACATCTTCTTCCATATATGTCGGCACGACACCACCATCATCATATCTTCTTGGAACTCGTTTCCTTGTACGTACTTTCGGTGCAAAGTAGTACGATGTAAAATGTGATGTTTCTTGCGTCAAACTTCCCGCAACAATAGAACCTTCAACTTTTGCTAGGTTTTTGACTTTTCCTTTCAAAGTTTTCATGGCCCTTTCATACTAATACATCCATCCATAATGCACAGGTCCACGAAGTAATGCCTCATATGGAAGGTGGAAAACTAGGTGTTCCATGACGTCAAAAAAGCAGGCAGAAATAGTTTTTTCAAGTTTCACATTAAGATGTGGATGTTTTCATGAAGTTGTTGGACAACTTCCTCTTTAAGAGTGCGGGTGCTCAGATCCCTAAAATGCTCCAATTCCTTATATATGATGTCTTGCATATTTTCATTGTTTCACCCATTCATCCATGTGCATTTTGATCATATAGACTAGGATTTAGTCATTTTAGGTTGCATTTTGCATGAGTCTTTATCAGGTGTTGGAGTGTGCCATGGAGTGATTTGAGATGTTTGGGAGCATTGTGATCCAAAAGGGGTGAAATATGAGCATGGATGGAGCACTTAAAGAAATCTTATGTTGCTAAGATTTTGTGGAGAAATAGAAAATTGAGTTAGCTTTCTAATGGAAGTAGTTTCAAATCATTTGAAGATGTAATGAAGGAGTTATGACCAATTTACTAGAGGCATATCCACCCTGTTCGAGCATCCTGGAGCGACCTCATCAGAGCGACCTACCAAGGTCGCTCCCAGCCAGAGCGACCTCTCAGAGCGACCTACCAAGGTCGCTCCCAGCCAGAGCAACCTCACCGGAGCGATATGGACAGGTAGCTCGGCCTAGGAGCGATTGGTCGCTCGAAAACCACCCTGGAGCGACTTTACCGGAGCGATATGCACAGGTCGCTGCGCGGCTTTGCTGGGACGAATCTTAAGACATTTCAGGGACCTTTTGGTCATTTCTTTTCATTTTTTTACATTTTCTAAACCTAAGTTTAAGTATGTTGTAAGCCGTTTTGGGGCGGATTATCTTTGGTTCTGGGAGAAAACACAAAAACCTCTTAGAAAAGTTGATTTCTATGAATCATTCTTCATTGTTCTTGTGATCTTGTTTATCTCTTTGCATTATCTACTTATCTTAACATGATTAAGCTTGAATCCAATATAGTTTTGAGAGGAATCATGAAGATTAGTGAGTAATCCACCTTTGAATTCATGGGATATGGAGATTAAGGGTGATTAGGCTAGAACTAGGATGTTTAGTGTAGATTTCTCTTACTCCTTGCTAGTAGAGTATTCTTAATGCATCCTTTGAGTTGGCCTCTCAAAGGTTGAGCTTTAGGCATTTCCCACCTCACAAGGTGTTCGATGAAATTCATGAGTCAACTCTCCTAAGCTTTTAGTATACTTTGCCAAAGACATTTGTTGTTAAAGGTGCTAAGATAGCTAATAGACTTGTTAGTAATGATTGCTTTCATATTATTCAACCAAAGACATTTGATGTTTGAGATATGTTAGCAAATGAACATTCATCTAGACATAGGGCTTGTTTAGAATTGTGTCTAGGCTCAAGGTTGATAGTTTGATTGATCATTTGCCATCCTTAGTTCGAAACTTGATCACCCAAAGTCTAATCCCTATGCCCATGAGTTCTCTTTTCCCTCAATCAAGGAAGTTATTTTAGTTATCGTTTTTCGTATTAGTAGTTATAGTTCAAAACCATCATTTATTCGATTGCACTTAGATTAAGTGAGTACTTGCATTCTCGGTGCTTTTATATCTCTCAGAACTGGTTCGACAATCTCTTATACTACAACATTTGTCTTAGGAGCCTTGAAAACTCTTAACATCAAATTGGCGCCGTTGCCAAATTCTGAGTAGATTTAAACATTGAGATTTAGTCACTTGCTTGAGACTAAGTCATTTTTCTTTTATTTTGTTACTGATTCTTCATCTTCATCTCTCTTTTGATTTCAGGTGTATGAACTTGAGGAGCAAAGGCACAACAAACCTTGTTCCAAGAGTTCCAGATATCCAGGCGTTTGAAAGAGAGATAGTAAGACAAAGAAAACAAGCAGAGCAACAAGCTCAACAACAGAGGTTAGATACTGACATGGCTGATCCACCGCAAGGAGTTAACAACCCACCTGTTCACCCACCGCGCCCAGTTTGCCCCATTGGTACCTATGACCACCCGAACCTTCATGGCAATAGGTTGGGAATCCGAGCACCAGTTGTGGAAGCCAACAACTTTGAGGTCAAACCAGGACTTCTCAACGTGATCGAGAACAACAAGTATCATGGCTTGCCTGTAGAAGACCCATTTGATCACTTGGACAAGTTTGACAGCTACTGTGGGTTATCAAAAATCAATGGTGTGTCTGAGGATGCCTTCAAGCTCAAGCTATTCCCTTTCTCTTTGGGGGACAAGGCACGTCAGTGGGAGAAGTCTCTACCTAGTGACTCCATCACCACTTGGGATGACTGCAAGAGAGCATTCTTGGAGAAATTCTTCTCTACCTCAAGAACTGCTAAGCTGAGAAATGAAATCTCCAGTTTCCAACAGAAGAACTTGGAAGGATTCAGTGAAGCCTGGGAGAGATTCAAAAGCTACCAAGCTCAATGCCCACACCATGGATTCCCTAAGGAGAGCTTGCTGAGTACATTCTATAGGGGTGCTCTTCCTAAATACAGAGCAAGATTGGATACTGCTAGCAATGGGTTTTTCTTGGGAAGATCTGAGGAAGATGCAGAGGAGCTGGTAGACAACATGGTGAAGAGTGACGCAGTCAACAGTGGAGACTACGACATAAGTAGTAGAGGTGATGACAAGCAGACAAGGAAGGAGTTAAAGGCCCTCCAAGATAAGATTGACATACTCATTGCAGAAAAGGCTACTCAAGAGCAGCTGAACTTTGTTGGTAACACTTCAAACCAAGAACCACATGTTGTGACCAATGAGGTTGATGGAATAGAGGGCCATGAATATTTGTGTTTCATTAACAACAATGGTAGTTGGTACAAGAAGGAACCCAATTTTCACTACAACAACTACCCACAAGGAGGATACCAGGAGAGGAACAACCAGCAAGGCAGCTATCAGCCTCAGCAAAACCCACCTCCTGGCTTCACCAACAAGGGAAACCAACCTTCTCAACAACAAGCTAACACTTCGACATCTACTCCTCAGGAAACCAGCACTGATGCTCTACTGAAACAGATTTTGGAGTCTCAGACTAGAAGTGAAAAACATGTTGGTTATGAGCTGAAGAACCTTCACGCCAAGATTGATGGGAGTTACAATGACCTCAACAACAAATTCCAGGCTTTGGAGAACCAGTTTTCTTCAATAACTTCCACCTCTAAGCGCCCAGGGAAAGACCATTACAATGTTGTCATCTCTGCTGCTACCTCTGAGACTGAACTGAATGATCATAAGAAAGAGGTAGATGAGATTGAAAGACTCTTCTATGAATCTGAACTTGTGCAAGATGAGAGACAGATTGTAGCCAAGGCTGGCGCTCAGGTTGTAGAGAGGGTTGAGGAAAAGGTTGTGCAGCCAGTTGGAGTCAGATCTGAGATATCTCCTTATGAAAAACTTCCATTTCCAAAGAGGGTCATCACTAAAGCTCAAAAGAAGGTGATCTCCAAGTTCAGGAAAGACTTGAGTGATGTTGGAGTTAAACTTCCAGAGCTTAATACAATGCAAGAGGCCTATGTTCAAATGATGCTCATCAAGGACATTCTAGATCACAAAGAAGAAGTAGCAGAGCTTCTAAACATCTCTACATCATTGATTGATCGACAAGTCCCTCCAAAGTCTCTCCCTAAGCTAGAGTCACAAGGGAAGTTCACACTGTCTTGCTCCCTTGGTAAAATCACCATGAATGATGATGCTCTTGTGGATAGTGGTGCCAATGTCAATGTGATCTCAATGGAAATGGTGAAAAGTCTTGGTATTGAAAGCATGGAGCCAAACACATCTTCTCTCATGTTTGGGGATTCATCTTCTACAACCCCCATTGGCCTCATCAAGGACTTCCCTTTGAATATTGGAGAATGCACAATCCCTATAGACCTCACAGTCCTCAAGATGGCCACTGAGAAGAGAGTTCCTTTGATCCTTGGCACTCCATTCCTCACAACAGTGGGAGCATGTATTGACTTCCCAAACAAGAAGATCACACTGCTCAATGTGGACAAGGCTGTCTCTTAACCAATCCAGTCTTCAATGGATGTTGAGTATTGTGGAACAATCACTTGTGAAGACACATGCATTGAGAAGACCCAAGCTGAAGTGGTTGTAACTGAGAAAAAATATCTTGCTGGCAAGTCTTCACAAGAGTTTTGTGTAGAGCACTTGGAAAGTGCTCAAAAGGAGGGGGTGAGTGGAGAAACAAAGGCTGCTCATGACAAGAAGAACATAGTGAAAGAATCTCAACCTCCACCTCTTGACAAGATGCCACACACCCTCACTCTCCACCCAATGAAGCTCAAGGATGAAGCCATTGAGTACAGGATCAAGTGCAAGGGAAGGTCTAAGCCATTCTCCAGTGCAAGAACCACCATCACTCTTGAAGGTGGGAAGGACCCTCCTTCTCACTAACTCCAAGTAAGTGCACCCTTACCTTTGTAAATATTTAGTTCATTCATCTTCTATCTCTCTCTTCATCTCTTTTCCAAGTTTACTCTCACACAAGGGACTGCGTGAAGTAAGTTTGGGGGAGAGTCTACTGTCTCACTTTGTGTTTTATTTTGTTCTCTTGTCATGAGTCTCATGCATTGCATTGTACATACACATATGCATAGAAAAAACAAAAAAATTGAAACCTGTTCATTGGTGAGTGATGTGAGCAAAGGTTATTTGGGGCCATGGGATGAAGAAGAAGGGTTAGAACTTGTGATCACTTAGGAAAAGGGTAGAATTATGAGAATAAGACTATGTATGCATGAGTTGCCTCTAGTCTTAGATAAATTTTGCATAATGATCAATCTCCTTGTTCTTGAGTGATAACCACTAAAAAAAAATTATGATGCATTTGAGCCCTCCTTTTCATTCTCATTAGACCATTCGCTTGCCTAGCCAAATGATTGAGATCATGTGCCCATTTTTGAGAATTCACCTTGTGTGTGTGTGTGTGTGTGAACTAATGTGAGAGCTGGTTTAAAGAGCTTGTAAATTGAAGAGTTTTGCACCCTGCTTAAAGGCATAAGAGTGTGTTGATAGGCCTAGAGAAACTAGAGTATAATAAGACAGTGTGCTCATGCTATTTGCTATGTCTCTTTAGGATGTTAAGTTGAGTTCTAGATGTGTTTCTTTTGGCTATGATCTCCCACCTTCAAATCTCTCTTCCTATAAGTTCAAGAAAGTTCACTTGAGGACAAATAAAGAACAAGTTTGGGGGAGTTGATGTCTTGCATATTTTCATTGTTTCACCCATTCATCCATGTGCATTTTGATCATATAGACTAGGATTTAGTCATTTTAGGTTGCATTTTGCATACATGAGTCTTTATCAGGTGTTAGAGTGTGCCATGGAGTGATTTGAGATGTTTGGGAGCATTGTGATCCAAAAGGGGTGAAATATGAGCATGGATGGAGCACTTAAAGAAATATTCTGTTGCTAAGATTTTGTAGAGACATAGAAAATTGAGTTATCTTTCTAATGGAAGTAGTTTCAAATCATTTGAAGATGTAATGAAGGAGTTATGACCAATTTACTAGAGGCATATCCACCCTGTTCGAGCATCCTGGAGCGACCTCATCAGAGCGACCTACCAAGGTCGCTCCCAGACAGAGCGACCTCTCAGAGCGACCTACCAAGGTCGCTCCCAGCCAGAGCAACCTCAACGGAGTGATAACGACATGTAGCTCGGCCTGGGAGCGATTGGTCGCTCGAAAACCACCCTGGAGCGACTTTACCGGAGCGATATGCACAGGTCGCTGCGCTCTGCTGGGACGAATCTTAAGACATTTCAGGGACCTTTTGGTCATTTCTTTTCATTTTTTTACATTTTATAAACCTAAGTTTAAGTATGTTGTAAGCCGTTTTGGGGCGGATTATCTTTGGTTCTGGGAGAAAACACAAAAACCTCTTGGAAAAGTTGATTTCTATGAATCATTCTTCATTGTTCTTGTGATCTTGTTTATATCTTTGCATTATCTACTTATCTTAACATGATTAAGCTTGAATCTAATATGGTTTTGAGAGGAATCATGAAGATTAGTGAGTAATCCACCTTTGAATTCATGGGATAGGGAGATTAAGAGTGATTAGGCTAGAACTAGGATGTTTAGTGTAGATTTCTCTTACTCCTTGCTAGTAGAGTATTCTTAATTCATCCTTTCAGTTGGCCTCTCAAAGGTTGAGCTTTAGGCATTTCCCACCTCACAAGGTGTTCGATGAAATTCATGAGTCAACTCTCCTAAGCTTTTAGTATACTTTGCCAAAGACATTTGTTGTTAAAGGTGCTAAGATAGCTAATAGACTTGTTAGTAATGATTGCTTTCATATTATTCAACCAAAGACATTTGATGTTTGAGATATGTTAGCAAATGAACATTCATCTAGACATAGAGCTTGCTTAGAATTGTGTCTAGGCTCAAGGTTGATAGTTTGATTGATCATTTGCCATCCTTAGTTCGAAACTTGATCACCCAAAGTCTAATCCCTATGCCCATGAGTTCTCTTTTCCCTCAATCAAGGAAGTTATTTTAGTTATCGTTTTTCGTATTAGTAGTTATAGTTCAAAACCATCATTTATTCGATTGCACTTAGATTAAGTGAGTACTTGCATTCTCGGTGCTTTTATATCTCTCAGAACTGGTTCGACAATCTCTTATACTACAACATTTGTCTTAGGAGCCTTGAAAACTCTTAACATCAATATATTACAGAAACAAAAAAATTAAACACATTACTATATTCATATATATATAAAGAAATAAATTAATGTTTGCGTTGTTTATATTAATTACCTGAAAGTGCTTCATGTACTTTTGTAGGTAGTAGCTCCGCAAATGCAAAGGGAAGTAATCGCTGTATAAAGACATGACAATCATGTCTCTTCATCCCGGAGAACTTTTGCTCTTTCTTAACACATCTTGAGAGATTTGAAACATACCCATCACGGAACTTCACTTCTGAAGCCACCTAGTTTAACAACGCAGACTTTTTTCTGATGACAGTCTGAATATCGGAACTGGAACTTGCCCATTGCTTTTTATATGTAGCTCACTTCTTGAGCAGATATCGGGTAAGTCCAACCTCGATTTTATGTTGTCTTTCGTCTTCCCTGGGATATTCAATATAGTGTTCACGATGTTCTCAAAAATGTTCTTCTCTATGTGCATCACATCGAGGTTGTGGCGCAAAAGAAGATCTTTCCAATATGGCAATTCCCAAAATATACTCTTTTTGTGCCAATTGTGTTGCACACCATAAGAATCATGCATATTACTGGGAACATGCCAATTCCCACCATGAGGAGCTGTTTCTAGAGCACCGTAGTGATCGATTTGCGCTTCGATTTGTTCTCTAGTTAAGTATGGAGGAGGAGTGTCTCTGACAACCCTTTTGTGCCTGAAAAATGTCTTGTTTCTTCGGTATGGGTGGTAAACGGGAAGAAATCGACGGTGACAATAAACTAAGTAGTATTCCTACCATTCTTCAACTGAAACGCATTTGTCATTCTATTACAATATGGACAAGCTAATCTCCCATGTGTAGTCCATCCAGACAACATCTCATATGCAAGAAAGTCACTTATGGTCCACAAAAGCATTGCTCGCATCGTAAAAGTTGTTTTCGTTGAACAATCATATGTCCTCACCCCTGTTGACCACAAATCTTTCAACTTTTTTATCAGTGGTTGTAGAAAAACATCGAGAGATATTTTTGGATGCTTTGGACCAGGTATTAATATGGTCAAGAATAGAAACTTTCGTCGCATGCACATCTCCGGTGGCAGGTTGTACGGTGTAAGAAAGACTGGCCACAATGAATATTGTCTCCCTGACATTCCAAATGGACTAAATCCATCAGTGCATAATCCAAGATACACATTCCGACTATTGCTAGCGAAATGTGGATGTACATTGTTAAAATGTTTCCAAGCTCTTGCATCTGATGGATGAGTCATCTCTCCATCCGTCTGAGTATGCTCGGCATGCCATCTCATCCCTCCAGCAGTCTCCTCAGATTGGTACAATCTTTTCAATCTGTCTGTGATTGGTAGGTACCACATCCTTTGGTACGGTACCCTATTGCGCCCTCGGCCTTGCGGTTTGAATCGTGGCTTCTTACAAAATCGACATTCTTCTAACTTCTCATCATCTCCCTAGTAAATCATGCAGTTGTCGATGCAAACGTCTATAATTTCCGAGGGCAACCCAAGACTATATACCAATTTCTGAATCTCATAATAAGATTCAGCAGACACATTGTCTTTTGGCAAATACTCTTTAAACAAGTCTGCCCATGCATCCATACAATTTTGAGGTAGATTGTGATCGGTTTTAATACTCATCATTCTAGCAGCCAACGACAATTTTGACAGACCTTCTCTACAATCACTGTAAATTGGCTCATTCGCAGCTTCTAACATTCCATAAAACTTTTTTGCATCTAAGTTAGGTTCTTCAACTTTATCATCATCATGAGTTACAAAGGCATCACCTACCATATCATGAACTCTATCACAATTTACCATTTGTTCCTCCTGGTGATGATAGCTATTTTCATTAAGCAAATGATTAACCGGTTCAACCTCAAAATTGCTATTACTACTGCTAGCTTCATTCATACAACTAGCATCTTCTCCATGTTGATACCAAATATAATAATATGGCATGAAACCTCTATTTATTAAATGATTCCAAACATTTTCACGAGGGCCTAATTTTGTATTGCAACATTTCCGACAAGGACATAAAATCTTACCACTTTCCTGCGTGAGTGGTGTAGAATCTGCTTGATGCATAAACGTCTCCAACCCTTCGAGAAATTCTTTCGTTACTCTCCCGTTATTATCTCTGTGTGAATACATCCACTTTCGCAACTCGAAAATATTTCCCGGACCGGACATTTTTTTTCTTTGATCAAGCTTATAGCTGATTTTTAGTGTGTTTGAAATGAATCACAAATGGTGGTATTTATAGAAATTTTCGAATCTAAATATGTACTAGGCAATTGGGAGGAAAAGTAGATACAAAACACGTTTTAGATTTAAAATAGGTATTTTCTAGCCAGTTCCTTGCTAATTTGAAGTAAAAGAAATATTCCTCTTAATTTGGTAGTAATTGTTTACTAGGAATTTACGAGGAAATTTTTTACTACGACATTACGAGGAAATGTTTGTTTCCACGTAATTTCGTCGTAAGTTTACTACGGCTTTACGAGGAAAAAGTTTTCTCGTAGGTTTAAGAGTACTTTACGAGGAAACTCGTTTTCCTCGTAAATCCGAAGTAAACTCGTAGTACATTTACGAGAAAAAATTTTCCTAGTAAAATTTACTAGTAAATACCGAGTTTTCTTGTAGTGTATAAATGAGAGAAATTAGTTCGTTGCAGCGCTTTGAGAGTTATTTATTAGCTAAAATGCCGCTTCGATGAATATGCTAGTTGTAATCACTAACATGTTTTTGGATATTGTGAACTACTTAACTTTATTGAAGGTTACATGCTCTCTTTTCACAAAAGTTATTCCAGTGAAAAACGAGAGAAATAGGTTCATCACAATGTTATGGTGGTTATTCATTATCTAAAATTTCATCTTTTTATATGAATTTTCTCATTTTGATAGCTTTGACATGTTATGGTGATTCATTATGTTGTGAACTACTTAAATTGATTAGAGGTTACATACTCTTGTTTCAGTCTATGTTCGGAATCTCGCTAAGCATTATCCGTGTAACAATCTCAGACCAACAAGTTACTTGAAATTTGGGATAAACATGGATAGTAGTTTTTAGTAAGTTGTAGTTATATATATACAAAGGATTCATCAAATACCAAATTAGATCATATATCATAATTGTTGTTTCTTTATTCACATCTAATACAAAAGAAAAAAGTAATCAACTCATAAGAATCACTATAATATGTACCTTTGATCATAAGAAGAAACAAAAACTTGCAAAGATTGTATCTTGTAATCATATTTTTACTCAATGATTAGCAAAATATATAATCATGATCTTGGATGGACTTATAAATGTGCTAAAAGTTAAAATTTGGTACTTACAAACATTGAAAGAAAGAGATAAAGAACAAGTAAATCAAACAAAAAAATTAAAGTTGAGAAAATAACCAAATAAAATAGACATGATATATTTGATATCTTGCTGAGTAGTTGATGAGTCACAAAAGACATAATCTTCTTGGTATTCATCTGGTTCTAACTCTATGTCAACAATATCTTCTTCTTCGTATTCAAGGTCATTATTATAGAGCTCTCTTATCCTTGGAGTTTTGGTGGTAAGCAAAAAATTGACATCATTATCCAACTTTATAACACTCTCCACAGGCCAATATTCGATGATATCTTCATTGACATCATTTAAGATCACTTCAACATTGCTTTCCCTGATCTTTTTCTATTTGCTAAAAATCCTTGCATTAAGCTGCATGTAGTCTAGGTTGTTAAGGCGATTTTCATCTAATCTATTTATTTTTTTCATGTGGATCTCCAACATGAACTGAACCATTTATTATATACACTAATAGGTACATGAAAATAAAATAAAAGTAGCAATAGAGTAACCCTTTCAAAGTTACTCAAATTTACTTCTTAGATGAAAGAACTAGAAGTCAAGGCAATGATCCTAAGGGCAACAGTAGTGAGAGTACCTTGACACTTCTCTCAAAATTATAATAATTAGAAAAATGAAAAATAGAGGAGAGAGACACATAAATGTTGGGAGACGTCCCTTTGCAATATTACTAACAGTAAAAAAGTGAGAGACTAGTTGAGTAAATGTCTTTATTCTATTGGTTACTTGTGTTTTAATTTAAAGTTTAATAACAAAAATAAAATATATTAATATTATATACATGAGGTACTTTATGGAGAGACTCTTCCAATGAGGATGCTCTAAAAGCATTGGAGATAACCAACATGGTTCTCTCAAAAAATAATATATTGATATTTAACTTTTCTAATTGTTATTTTAATTTTTAATTCACTCAATCAATAAAAATGTGACACTTTCGTTTGGTTACATCACTAAAAGAAAGTCTCTCTATAGAGAAATGTTTCTGCCTTCTCTTTTTCATCTTTCACTTCCACTAGTTTGAATCATTAATTTTATATATTTTTGTTAGCTATAAATGATGTAAAATAGTTTATATCGCTTAAATAAATGACTTATTTGTTGGTGATGCGAATAATTTGTATCATTTTGTTCACAAATGATGTAAAAGTAGCAAATATTTTCATAAATTATTTTAAGTGATATTAGTATGTGTCAATTGTTAAAAGTGATGTTACTATTTACATATTTTGTAATAATTGATTTTTTTATTAGTGTTGATTTAACAAATTTATGTAATTATTTGAATCATTTACTATTACTTGGTATAAAATTAATATCAAATTTTGGAAATGATGTTAATAGTTGTAGCATGTACAACAAGTGATCAAAAGATTAATATCATTTATACATACCTGATGTTAAACTTATATCAAATTTAAAAATATTTTAACAATTGTATCATTAAAATTACCGATGCAAAATATTGTTATCATTAGTACATAAATAATGTTAATTATATATAAATTATAATAAACGATTCTAATATATTTGACTTATAAAAATGGTATCAATATTATTTTTATTTACATATTTATAATATACATTAATATAAAATGAATTTTATATTTTAAGAATTTATGATATATATCAGAAAAATAAAATAATTATCTAAAAACAAATATAAATAGTAATTAATGTATTAGAAAGAAAATTACATAATTGTTCTTTCATGTAAATTTATAAAACATAAATAATTCAAATTTACTGAAAATATTGTTAAGCAAATACTAGCTGCCACATCCACTACCATTTCCATCAATACCATCGCTCCTTTTCCTGATATAGAGTTATATATCAAATATATTAATCATTTGAATATTTATTGATTATAATTAAAATATAAATACAATTTACATGATTTTGATTTGTTGGATTTGGCATGTTGGCAAAATTTGGATTTGGTATTTCAGCAAAGCAACAACAAAACTTGCAGGGAAAATTGTCAAAAATACTACTTTCCTTGTACCACTTTTAACTTTTAATTTAATCACTTTTACGATTATTTTTAGAGAGGAAAAAACACACTTATAACTCTTGGGTTAATTAATCTAAGACTTAGGATTTAGAGTTGAGGGGTGGGGGTAAGGTGGGGTAGGGTTTAAGAATGTAAAATTTAAGATTCTGATTATTTTTTTTTTAAATTGCCTCTTAAAAATGGTATTTATGAAAATGTCTCTTTAATAAATGTAAAAATAAAAAGTGGTACAACAAAAGTGGTAAACTTGAAATTCTCCCAACTTGCAGCCCATACTCTTGCTTAAATGTTTAGTTTAATATATTGGTTTTATATATCAAAGTATGATAATGTAATTTAACTTATATATAATATTATTACTTGTTCTTGAAGAAGTACCAATTATTTGTTGGATAAATGTAATCATTCCATTAACTTGATTTGATAATTTTTTCACTTGTGACTTCATCTCAATGATTATTTCTAAATTTTTATATCTAATATAGTTGCAGTTGAGCAGCACACTAACTTTGAAGGTGTAGGTCCACGATCAACACATCACACTCGTCTTGGATGCTCTGGAACAAAAACTTTTGCATATTCATTATCTACGCTAGCTGTAACATTTTTTGTGAATTGCAGATTTTGGCTTAACAACATCGTAAGTGCTTCCTAATAAAAAATAAAAATAAATATCTACTATAGTTAAATCATCTATCAGTTTAATTTAAAATAAAATTAACCGTGCGTTTTTTTTGCTTCTTCACATACAAAGCTTTCATTAGGTTTTGTGTGAGTCTCAATAAAAAACTCTGCTCGACATGGTGTTTTTCCGGTGTTGATTTTCTTTGTAAAAAATATATGCATAAAATATACAATATCAGTATGATAAACTAGCTTTATATTGAAGTTAAATACTTTCAATATTATTTATTCTTCTTGAAAAACTATTTCTTCCACATACATGAGGCATGGTATGTTTTTTTTTGGTTTTTGGTATTCCGCTCTTGTATTTTCTGAAACATAAAAAGTTACCTATAATTCATATATAACTAATACAAATATTTAACGAATAAATTATACCCTTCCACTAGTGAATTTCATGTGGACGAAATGACCCCATTGATTTTCTGGAACCTTCTCGGGTCGATTCTGCAATGTCTTACTTAAAGCATTTCGCTTATATTCTTTCCAAAGACGTAATTTGACATCCTTGCATTTGCTACCTAATGCACCCATCACAAATAATTGTATCATTTATGGATCATGGAACCTGAATTTGGACTTATATAATAAATATAAAATGATTCATGAGACCAATGTAACAACTTAAAATATCTCAAAATTAGAGCAATTGATAGAGATAAAATATATGTTATGTGTTATCTAAAATTTCTCCCACACCATATTTTAATGATAGGATTAACAAATCTCCAATCACTATAGTTAATGGGTAGCAATTTCACATCATTTAATTGCCCTAACCATGATTCTAGTAGACCTCCTGACTCTCCAATTGGTTGGCCGTTATCTTCATCAAAATGCACAATCACTTTGCTGTTTTGGAATTTCCAGACATCTTTAGATGTTACCATTTTGCCTTCGATATTTCCATCGTTATCTTGTTCATAAAAATATATATAAAAGCAAAATTAGCATATAATATATTTCTGAATTCTACCATTCCAACAAACAAAAAACAGATTATCTACTCAAGACATGATGTAAGAATAAATATTGATTTGCTTGGTTTTCAAAGTTAATAAGTCGTAAGATATAAATTATCCTTTTGATCAAATTCGTTGAACGCAATTACAAATAAGTTCCACTAAAACTGAATCTTCCTTTCATCGCATTATATAAATATGATTGACTAAAACTTTGATAGTTTTTCAATTTTCAAACATACTTTCTTCTCCTACTCATTTAGAGTATCTAACACACTTAAAGAGTTTTTAGAAAAAAAAATTCTAAATAAATTAAACATATAGTCTTAACTTATATTACCTACGACTTGTACTTTCCATTGAAGCTTTACATTCGGGAGCAAGTGCATGAGGCATGTCATGATCTGTTTCCAGATGTGGTGAATCATCTGGTTCTTGTGTCTCTTAATCCATGAAATCCATGATCCTCAAACAATTAAAATCCACGTATCTGTGAATGCATTAGTCATTTCTCATTTATTTTAAGCGTAGAAAACAGTTATATAACAAAACAATTTAATCCAAGAGTTACTTTACCTTGTTCTTATACGACTTTACCAACCTTATCTTTTTGGTCACAAGCGGTTTCTTCTGGAGTATGTGAAATAGTGTTTAGAAACCATGAATCCAACAATTTATTTAGTTGTGGATAGTTTATATTAAAATAAATATCTAAATACAAAATATATTTCCTCTGTATTGGTAAATTAAGCAGGATCTGGATTTTTCACATATTTTAGATGTTTTTAATTTGTAATTTTTGGTCATGTATGTATAATAAGTAAGAAGTAGTTAGGATCAAAAAATCATATTATTTTTGACATCCTATATACTTACAAAGCTTTCATTATACAAAAAACTTTATTATGCTAAACTAACTTAACACGCTTTTCTTGACACATTTTTAAACTTTTTTCATGTACAAGATATCAACATGAAGTATAAAATTGAAGAGCTAGTTCGGTTTACCGTAAGAAAAAGAAGTGACTCCAAGGAAAATGAACTAAATGAACATCATCCCCAATGATGTAACATCCCACTCACTCCCACTATGCCTACCTTCACCCACTCCATTCCCACCTTCTAAGTTTCGGGAAAACTCTCGGGATTTCTCTTAAAAAGTCACCAACCCTCCCCATCAATCATTCATTTGCATTTAAAAAGAGAGAGAGAGAGAAGAAAGAGAGAGAAAAGAAGAAAAAGGAGAAGAGGAGAGAGAGCTTGTCGCCGAGCTCCAGTCACCGTCGCCGGAGCCGTAACCACCGAGACCGAGCCATCAGCGTCACCGCCGTTCGCAACCGAAGGTATGACCGGAAACCGCCATGCTTTTTAGTTTTAGTTGGTTCATTTAGTAAATCGACCATAACTTTCAAACCGTGACGAATCTGGTAAATCCGAGACCACCATCGCGTTCCTCTCGTCGAGACGAGTCCGTAGACACCAGAATCGCCCCGATCGGACACCGGGGTGGCCCACACTCGCCGCCGGAAGTTTCGCCGGCAGGAGCGTGGATCTCACGCGCCGCCGCTCTGCGCGCGCGTGGATCTCACGCGCCGGCGCCGGAGCCCACTCGCCGGCGCGCGTGAATCACACGCGCCGCCGCCGGATCTCACTCGCCGCCGCGCGTGGACCACACGCGCCGCCGTTGACCGGCGCGTTGACCGGTGTTGACTTTGACCTGCTATTTGACTTTTTGACCAGACTACCGTTTACCCGTTTTAACCAGTTCGAAAGGCGTTCTGACTCGATTTTTCGATCTGATTTCAGATTTAGAGTCTATTTGAGCCCCAGGAGTCCACAACTACCACTTTCTCTACATTGCTAAGGTGAGGGTCTATTCCGTAAACTATACTAAAAATAGAATTCTTCCTATCGTAGTCTAGTTTCGAAACGTGATCCGTCTGCTTGAGTCGAGTCTTGTTTGATAGTTAGGATATTGATTGTAAATTGGAAATTAAGGGTCTAGAGGATTCAACCATTGATTGAATTGTTTGAGGTTAAGTGTTGATATATATATGTAAAAGTAGTTATGAATATAAGGACTATGTGCGAGATTGCGGGGGCCGGAGACGTCTGACCTATCGACGCAGAGTTGATTGCGGGGGTACATAGACGTAATTATGTACTATCTACGCAGATGTTTGAGATTGCGGGGTGCAGAGACGTTTGCATATCGACGCAGAGTATGATTGCGGGGGTACAGAGACGTAATTCTGTACTATCGACGCAGAGTATGTATATCCTTATGAGGAAATGCGGGGTGTATGGACTAGCCGTGTGCTATCATCGCATTGTTTGTTTTGTGTGATGCCTTAGGCATCGTGTGTGTTCATGTTAGATCTAAACTTCCATAGTGGGAGTTCTATTTTATCTAGTGAGAGGTTTGCGTGACTAGCATCTCATACCTCACTGAGCGATTCCCCTGTTGCTCACCACTCCTTTTTCCCCTTTCAGGTGATACTGACGATCAGGATTGATCACAATGGGCTGGTGCTTTTGGGATTGTTTCCAAGCTTTATCTCAGACTTATTTTTTTATCATATTATCGACTTTTATTCGAATTTTATGTATAATTTGGATTGATGATATTTGGATTTTATGTATAATTATTATATTGGAATTTCAGACAATTATATTATTATTATATTATTACGCGAGATGCGGGTCTCACAAAAAAGTTGGATTTCTTTGTGATGACCTATGAAGCTAACACATGAATAAATCCAAATTTCACTATTTTTTTATTTTTATTCATAACTATTTACGTATATTTATTCCGAGTCAATGTTCTAATCAAAATTTGATTTAGAATTGTACAAATATTTTAAATTTAGAATGAAATTGTATCAAACATTATTATAAAAGATGTAAATTTCACCATTTGGCTTGTAGTGTTGGATTTAGCTTGAGTGATTCTAAGAAATATGTATTTGTAACTTAAAGAATTGTTGATCTTACAGCTATATTGTTATTTGAGCTTATTCTAGTGTAAATGGTGACTTTAGAACTTGATATATATTATGTTAAATATTACTTCAGAATTTTAAATATTTCTAACTCCATTTTATTTTTCACTAAAAATTAAATTTGTTTTTTTTTGAAATATACTATATTGGTTAATCCGCTTAGTTTCGGGAATATACAGTTAGTTCTACAGAGTGGACTGACTATCTATATTGTCTGACCCGAGTTTAGAATGTCTTTTGACTAATATTAGGAGATTTACAAATCGTGTTTATAACCCATTATTTTAACTACTTATGCCGAAAGCTAAACTTAGATTGGTCAAAGAGTTCTCAGAGGAATCAAACCCAAAACTGATGTGGTTAATCATTACCACTATTCTGTTTTTACTCCAAAATAAAGAAAAACTGGAGACACTTCAATCATATTTTTGTTTATAGCATTTCAAAGTAAAAACATACGAAGATATATAAATTTTTGTGTTGTTCCTTTCTAGTCATATATTTTTTCTTTCATGTGTTATGCATAATTGTTAAACTGAAACCTCTTATATTCCAACTAGACATGGACATAAAGAAAACCTAAACTCAAACCTGGCCTGAAATAAGAATATTGGATCGGTTGTGGATACAGAAAATAGCCCAATCGAGTTTCATACCAAACATGTGTTACATGTTACAATTTTTTGAGTTTCAGATTATCATCATTATTAAGTATTCAGTGTTATAAAGTTTTGAATGTAGCTATTTTCAGGTTTTATGTATGTTGAATACCTTTTTATTCAGTTTAAGTGTTATAATTCATATGTTTAGATTCTTAATTATGTATTTTACTTTAGTGTAACCCAAACCGAAAATCCAAATGCAAACGACAAGATTATTTTACGAGTTCTATGACGCATTATAAATTACCGAAGAGTTTTTATCCGAATCCTATCCGTACTTATAACATTTTATAATGGGACCTAGGAGGATGAACCTGAAAAACCGACTGAATCCGAACGCACATGCATATGCCTAGTTTCAACCATGTGCCATTGAAACATAATTTTATCCATTTTTCACCTCTCTCTTTATGTCCCAATACTCTATTTCTAGTACAGTCCACATGAGTAGAATAGGAATATGTGTGTATGAGAGAGTACAACATTCCAAACGAAAAGTAAATCAATTGGAAGTAGTAAGATCGAAACGATGCAAAGTGCTTGTTCTTAGCAATGATCTCAGGAAACAAAAACAAAACAAAACAGAAAAAAACCACCAGCAAGATCCTTTTACAGGACCTGTGGCTTGGCCAAGTTCTTATTTGCTATATCGGTGTCATGTGTTTGTATATACAGTAGAAGATTGTCTTGTGTTGTGTTTTCAGTTAAATGCTGTTTTAAACTGGAGATTCAGAATCCTTGTTTTGTTGATCTCCTTTAATTTCATCTCCAAGAAGGTCTTTGGTGAGTGACTCATGATCTTCTTCTTGACTTGATTCTTCACTCACCTGTCTTTTCTCCTCTGTTTTACCCCAAAGGACTAAGTACAGTCCCAACATTATGAACACTGAGCCAACAATGCTGCACACAAGTAAAAGACCAAATATTAGTACCTTCTTCTGAACTATCTGTACAACCAGTATCGATTATGGTCTAATAGTTTCCTCTTGTGAACTTACCTTCCAGAATACAGCTTGTCACCCAGTACAACAAATGCCATTGCAGCTACTAGTAGTGTCTGGAGTGGTTGAAAGACAGCAACAAAGACAGGACCGCCTTTGTAGATACACCATGTCTGAAGATATACCACCAGACCCGACGCCACTATTCCCTGTAAGATTCTGTCTTTGTTAGATCACTTTTAGGACTCAGAGATCTTGATTCTGCACATAGAAAAAAAACAGCTTACCGCGTATAGGATGGTAAAGAGCTCTTCCCATGAGAGAATGATCCAGTTGTTGTGGTCAGTTTCAACAAATAGAGCAATGACCAGAAACTGAATCAGACCAAAGAAACATGTGAATGATGTCAAGGTGAGCTTTGCTGGGTACTTCTTTAGGACAGGAGCTTGAAGAACCATCCAAGCAGCCCATGACAAGCAGTGTCCCATAAGGTATAAGCATCCGAGTGTCCAGTTCTGTGATTTGTTAATGGATTCAATCTCTTCATTAGAGTGGTGACTTTCTTGCGCCGTAAGGCTTCTATGAAGAAGTGGGAATCCTCTGTACAATGTAATGGTTGTGGCTCCGCCTATGCTCACTATAGTCCCTAACACCTTGGCCACACCGTGTCTTCGGACAAGATTAATGTGCTCGATCCTTGAAAAATAATAAAGATCAACGTTAAGACATGGATATAAAGATCATTTCCGTTTAAAAGATTTTTCTTGAAATTTAAAATGTTAAGGTACCTTAGGGTACAAGCCATGATGAAAGTGATAGCAGGAACAGAGTTCTGCATTGCTGAAGCAAACGTTGGGGATGCATATGTAAGTCCCAAGAGGTAGAATCCTTGATTTGCAGTGATTCTGATGTTCATTGGATCAAAGGGGAGAAAACAAGAATCAATTTTCATACTTGTTCAAATTTTGTTTAGGTTAAGAAAAGGGAATGTTTCTTACCCTATCAGTGCTAAGAGAAAGAACTGAACAAGTAATGAGATTGTGAGAGGAGGCCTTTCCTTCCTAAGAAACACACAAGAAAAAGATTTGATTGAGATATATCTAAGGAAAATAAAGCTTAATGAGACAAAATGAGAAAACTGAGAAAAAATTATGAAGATAGCCCAAAAAGAAAATTTTTATCCAAAAATATCACCCATAATGGATCAAAAAGATCAAAAAAAAAAAATCATGTTACCCAAGTAACCTATATGGTTACAGCATATATGATATGAGATTTAAATGACAAATTTTTCTGGTGTTGGGAAAATATTTGCACTATGAGAGAATCAAAGGAAGACTGTGAACTTACTTCTCCAAAAAGTAAGCAAAAGGACCAATGAGAAGAAGAGCAAGAATGTTTCTGTAAACAGGATACACAACTTTGCTAACACCAATGTTAAGTGCAACTCTTGAGACAATGTGGAAACCTGCGAAACAGAATTGTAAAGTTATCAAAGCTACAAGAAGCTTCATCTTCTCAGATACTACTGCTTTTCCCATTTCTCTTATTCTTCTTTTAAATTTTATATTTATTTCTTCTTAATATTCTTTTGTTCTCTCTTTCTGTGTACGTACAACATGCTCTTATATGTGACTGTGTGGTGGTAGGTTTGAGATTTAGAATAATTATTAACTAATTATAATTTAGTAAAGTGAATGATTGGATGTATCAGAGAACTCTGATGGTATAATTTCTCAAGGGGGGCCATTATATTATATTTGTGTAGTAATGATTATGAATAGTGAGGTAAGATGGTACACATATTGACTAGATTAATAGGATTTGGATGGTAGTTTATATCTTTATTTTTTTGCGTTGACTCAAATATTTTGGGTGCATATATACAAAATTATTATTCAACATTTTTATCACACACTATAATAATACGATTGCAATTTCATTCAGACGCCAAATCCCAATAGTTTTGCTTTTTTAAAAAGAAGATCAGATATTTAATTAAAAAAATACCTAAAATAGCTATAAAAAAGTTCTTTTCACAAAAATAGTATTTAAAATAAAAATAACTAAAATAAATTTTATAAAAAGTATAAATATATATATATATATATATATTTATATCTATAGAGTTAATTAATCTAGACTTAAGGTTTAGAGTTATAGGATGAAGTTTGGAAGTAAGATTTAAAGTTATTTCTGTTATTTTTAAGTTATTTTTGATGACAAAAACTTATAAAGAAATATTTGAGAAAATTATATTATTTAATATATAGATATAAACGTGATACGATATATGAATTCCGCAATTCAAGAAATAAATGTAAAGTCGTAGCGTGTTTAACAAGCAGACAAACACAGATCAGTTAAATGGTTGTCTCGATCCCTGTCTCCCTAGATTCGTTTCTCGAAGACTTTATACAAGTGAATAACTAACGACAAAAAAAATAAGTAACGACAGCATAGGAAAAGAATGGTTCATTGCATCTTCTGTTTCACACTTACTGCGTGTTTTACTCCGTATTACTTTCTATTTTGCGTGTTAGTAAAAAACTTGGATCTTTTTATAATTATCGAATAATCTAAATTGTCAAAATATTTTTATTAAACTACATGCATTATGTGAACCATCATTCATCGAATTTTATTTGATTTTAAGTTTCCTCTCGTTTATTACTTATGTAATGATTTAAGGTTGGGCTTTTGGTTTTCTTTTTGATTTTCTCATGCCTTGTAATTCTAAAAAAAGGGAATTAATATGAAAACCCTTTGAAAATAAGATGTAATGATTTAAGGAATCGAATTACATGTGGGCTCGTTCCTGATAATTAGACAGCTTGTCTTCAATTCTAGAAAAAAAAAAATCAGTTAATATTTAACAACTATTTTTGTTAATTATCCGGATTGGAATTTATGCCATAGGAATATTAACCACCGTTTGTTCTATTAACTTGTTCTTATTCATATCATTAGGTTCACTGAATGACATAGTATACGTTTAACTCTAATAAATAATGTCATCTCGCAATATGCTTGCTTTATAAGTTCGTCCTTTAAATTTTATTAACATTTTCATTTTCTCAATACTTGGTTCCAATAAACTGCTAGTGGCCATGGAATGGTCACATGCAAAAGATGCCCTCTATATTATTGCATTTCATGATAGAAAACTGCCAGATAATAATAGTGTCGAATTCAACATATAATTTTACTTACTAAAATTACAAACACACACACACACACACACACACACACATATATATATATATATATATATATATATATATATATGATCAAAGTTTTCACACTTTTAGGGTGTAACTGGAAACAGTTTTGTTTTATGTATTAAGATGAAAATGATATATGAACTAATAGAAAGGAAAAGAAAAAATTGGAATGAGTGAATAACTATAAACTATTATATATATATATATATATATATATACACATATATAGTTTAGGTTAAAGTTCAAATAAAAGAGTAAATATAGTGATTTCAAATCACACATGGTCTAGTAGTTTTTGTTGGATCAATTATTCTAAGCTTATAATTTATAAAGAATAATTAAAATTATGTGAAGAGAAATGGATTTTTGGATTACAATAACAAAAATCTAATTGGCTTAATGAATGAGAAAGGGAAGTAAAGTCCTACATTAGTGGTGAGACTCACTTCTTCTACACCTATTTTCTTAGTTAAATGGTTTGGGTGAGATGAAGGTCCTCCGTGCGTGTGTTGCCGTCGTCCGGCCGGCTCGGTTTGATATGAGCTTGAGCTTGGGCAAATGTGGCTCCAGGATCACTACAAGATATCATCTTAAACAACACACAATCTATCTGTTCACCAAAGATCAGAACAAGTCAAACAAAGGAAAATCTTGCGGAGAAAGTTTCTCAACTCTCCACTCCCAAGATTTCTGATAGATTTTCGCTAACGTGCTCTGCCAGTTATGAAATTTGAACTCTCAGTTCCTTTTTAAATAACCTTTCTCCTCCTCATTCATTTTTACATTTTACACAATGAAAACCAGTAAATCTCTCAGCGTAAGTTCTAGAGAGTGTTTTGTACATTTATTAGTTCGTAGGGGTTGTTCACGAGTGCCGCGTGAGAACCTATCTTGGTGTATCCTAGGATTTTAATTCGCATAAGTCATCACACTTACGGGTGAATATTAAGAGTTAAGAACAAAGATTTATCTCGAATCCATGGTATGTTTTCAAAAACATTTTCATACCGGTTCTTGATTCGTATTTACAATAATATATTTCCTTAACATCGTATTTATTTATATCGTTTATGTTAATTCATTTTTCTGGCTTCTACAGTCTTAAATCTTAATCACTTTCTATCGTAAACTTTATTCAGATTGATGTTTAATACATTTTAAAAAACAATTTTACATGATTTATAAACCTTTTTTAGTTTCCCTTAGGAACCGATGTTTGCGATTTGCGTTCAGAATCTCTGCAAAACATTTCTTGTTTCGAGTATAAACGCCTTTGTGGTTTGCTTTTAGCATTTCCGCAAAACATTTTTCGTAAGTGATTATTATAACTTTTATAAAAAAGATTTGTTTCCACAAACGCTTTCATTAGCGATTTTGTGAAACGATCTAAAAAGCTAACACAGACAGTTTCTGCGAACGCTGCTAGCGAGTTTGCAAAACGTTTATCGGCTTCTATTGATCATATATGGTGATTAAGAACGCTCTTGAGCGATCTTTAGTATATCCAAATGAATGATATACCAAAATTATATCTATAAATAATGAGTTGTTTCTTATCAGTGTACTAACACACGTTCTTGTTTGTTGTTTTTCAGAAAAGCAAACATGACTACCTATATCAACAACAGCACCATTACTGATCAAATTCCACTCAACATTGCAGTAACTAATGCAACCATGACAATCGCTGGAACCACAACGACAACCGCTGCCGCAACAACGACAACCGCTGCCGCAACAACGACTAACCTTCTAATGGGAAATGTTGCCAACAAAACCACGCGCCGTAGCCTGTTCAGTGCTGGTCTTTATAAGGTGGGTTCAACAGAAGCCACCACAAATGTTTCGGTTGTAGTTCCAACTCTTTCGGCTGGTCATGGTGTAATCTCTCAAGGATTGATGCCAAATAATTCTGATGGCAAAGACTTCAAAATATGGCAGAAGAAGATGATGTTCTTCCTCCTTGCAGTGATGGAACTAGATAAATTCATCCAGGAGGATAAGCCCATTATTCCTCACGAGATTGAGGATGTGCACACTCTCGCGAGTGACATATGGGTGCATTCCGACTTCATCTGCAAATGATACATTTTGAGTCGCCTCATTGACCCATTGTACCGAGTCTACTGTGACATTTCCACGACAAAAGAGCTTTGGAGATCACTGGATAAGAAGTATAAAGGTGAGGACTCTAGATGCCAGAAATTTGTGGTTGCAAAATTCCATGATTTCAAAATGGTGGATTCAAAACCCATCATAGATCAGGTGGAAGCGTTCCAACTCACTTTTTCATGAAGTCTCTAGTGAAGGAATGTCCATTTGCGAGACATTCATAACTCTCATATTCATTCAAAATCTCCCTCCAAGTTATGAGGATTCTAGAACTACATGAAGCACAAAAATAAGAAGATGAGTCTCGAGGAGCTCATCATGAGGATTCAGATGGAATCCAAGAACCGAAATGATTTCAAGCTCTACATTAAAGAGCATAGTGTCAACATGGCTGAGCTTAAAGGCAAAGGAAAGGCACATGGCCACTTTCCTGCAAAGCCTTTCAAAACAACTCTAGTCCTGAAGGCTTCTGGAACAAATTTCAAGAAGAAGACATTCAAATCACTGCGAATGTGAAGAAATTCAAATAAAAATGTTACGATTGCCGCAAAGTTGGTCACAATATTGCTAAGTGTTTCTGCAAGATCAGAGATGAGGAAGACTCAAGCACATCTTACTGAGGAGGATCTCGTTGCAGTTATGACTGAGGTCAACATGGCTGAGAGCAACAAATCTAAGGAATGTTGGTATGATACAGGTGCCACCATCCATATTTGCACTGATATGACGATGTTCAACACCATATCAGAAAAGCAAGACTCAAGAGAAGTTGTTCATGAGAAACACTGCAATCGCCAAGATTGAAGGCCGTGACAAGGTGGTTATGAAGATGATATTTGGGCGTGAAGTCGCTCTGTAGAATATGAAGCATGTGTCTGACATGAGGAAGAATATGGCCTCAAGAACCTTACTCAACAAGAATGAATTCGTCAAAAGTCTGGAGGCGGATAAACTCGTGATTAAGAAGAATGAGGTTTATTTGGAGAAATGGTATGTTAATGATGGATTTGTCAAAATGAATATAATGACAGTCTCTTTAAAAGTTGTAGCTCCTAAAGATTCAATAAATAAAAAAGAGACATTTGCTTATTTGGTTATGTCTTTTAATATATGACATGAAAGATTAGGTCATATAAACTATCCATACAAAGATTAATGAATTTGAATCTAATTCCTAAATTCAAAACAAGTAAACAAAAATGTGAAGTATGCGTACATGCTAAGCTTAAAAAAATGTCATCACCTCATATTGAAAGAACTAACAGACCTTTAGATTTAATTCACACAGATTTATGTGATTTAAAATACATACAAAATAGAGGTGAAAAAAATACTCTGTGACCTTCATAGATGACTGCACAAAATACTGTTATATATATATATATATTATACAGCAAAGTTGAAACTTTAGAAAAATTCAAAAAAATTAAACTCGAAGTCGAAAATCAGTTTAAAACAACTATGAAGATAGTTAAAAGAGACATAAGAGGCGAGCATGATGGTCTATTTGATACATTTTGTGAAGAACATGTAATACTCCATTAAACTATAACTATTTATGCACCAAATGGAGTTGCTAAACAAAAGAAATCAAACTCTAAAAGAGATGATGAATGCAGTGTTGCATGAATCTGGGTTACCACTAATTATATCCTCAACAAAATTCTACATAAGGTAACTAGCAAAACTCCATATAAACTATGGAAAGATAATTTATCTTCGTATAAATACCTCAAATTGTAGGGGTGCTTGGAAAAAGTTGCGGTAGCGCCACCAAAGAAGGTCACTATTGGACCTAATACAGTGAATTGCTTCTTCATCGGATATTCACATAATAGTAGTGCATTTCCATTTCTGGTGCATAATCTGAAATATCAGATATTTGTGAAAATATAGTAATGGAATCAAGAAATGCATCTTTCTTCGTAAATATTTTTCCATATAAGAAAAACAAGATTCAAAACAAACTCGAGAAGAAAGAAACGACGAAAATGCCTCATAAAATTGAGACAAATGTCAAAACTGCTATAAATGATATTTCAGAAAATAAAAAATATGAACTTAGAAGGAGCCAAAGAGTTCGAAAAGAAGAATCTTTTGGTGAAAATTTCTTAATGACAATTTTTAGTAGAAAATGATCCAAAAAATTTGGCAGAAGCCATGTCTTCACCAGATGCTCCGTTTTGGAACGAAGCCGTCAAAATTGAATTTGATTCTATCATGCAAAATTAGACATGGTATATAAAAAGTTTACAACCATAATGCAAAGCTATAGGGAGTAGATGGATCCTAAAACAAAAACTAAACTGATGGAACACCTGGTGGCAAACACAAACTAGGCTTGTAGTTCAAGGATTCCGACAAAATGAAGGTTTTGACTACTTTGATACTTATTTTCCATTTATGAGAATAATATCAGTAAAACTAATGATAGCAATCACATCTTTAAGAGACCAAGAAATCCATCAAATGGATGTAAAGACCGCCTTTCTAAATGGTGATTTAGAAGAATAAATTTACATGAAACAACCTGAAGTTTTGTTTTTTCTGGACACGAAAACAAAGTATGCCGACTTGTAAAATCACTTTATGAGTTTAAACAAGCTCCTAAATAATAACATGAATTTTTTGAAAATGTAATGATGTCAAATGGTTTTAAAATTAACCAATGAGATAAATTCATATACTACAAAAATACCAAAAATGCATATATTTTGTTATCTCTATATGTAGATGATATATTCATTATTGCAAGCAACAAGATATCATCAATCAAACAAAGAACATCCTCAAAGGCAAATTTGAGATGAAAGATATGAGATTAGCACAAGTAAATCTCGGGGTAAAAGTCAAACAAAATTCAAATTGAATTATCTTAACTCAATTTCATTGTGTTCAAACAAAATTAGAAAAAATTAAAAATTACTCTAATACGGCAAAAACTTTATTAGATCCCCAAATGCATTTGACAAAGAATTCAGTTGAACCGGTTTCACAAAACGAGTATGCACGCGTGATCGGAAGTCTCATGCACTTGACCAATTGTACTAGATCAGATATAGCGCATGCAGTAAACGTACTTGGTAGATATACAAGTAATCCAAGTCATTCACACTGGAAAGTTATAACGAGACTACTCAATTACTTGCGCTACACCAAAGATTTTGGGCTTCACTATGGTAAAAAAAAACAGCAGTTTTAGAAGGATACGGTGACGCTAACTAGATATTAGATTTTAAAAACTTAAAATCCACAAATTGATACGTCTTTACACTAGGAGGATGAGCAATATCGTGAAAATCTGCCAAATAAACAATGTTAGCTAATCTACCATGGAATCTGAGTTTATAGCCTTAAACAAAGCAATAAAAGAAGCTGAATGACTTAGAATTTTTTTTGAAAGATATTCTTATGTGGGAGACACTTGTGTCCGCTATACGCATACATCATGACAGTTAATCAGCTATAGCTTGTGTTCAGAGTTCTCTCTGCAATAGTAAATCTCATCACATTAGGAGACGACATAAGACTATTAGACAACTTATCTCAAATGGTGTAATCACAATATATTATATCAAATCGGCGGACAACCTAGCGGATCCATTCACTAAAGGTTTGCCATGAGATATTGTTGCTAAACCATCAAAAGGAATGAGTTCAAAGCCTATAACAAATGATGATGCTTGGTTGTAACCCTACCTATCATGACTGGAGATCCCAAGACGTAGGTTCAAAAGGAAAACATAATCTACCAAAAGAACTTTGAGACAAAGTAGTCTCTTCCCAGCTCCTAAGATGATAAAAGTGCTAACGAATGTGAGAAGGATAAACATAGGCTTTTAACGATTCCATAGCTTCTAACCAGAGTAAAACTCAATACTTTTCATGGTCAATCACTAATGAGTGTGAAATACGGCCGTTTCTAGGAGAATAAATGTAAGGCTATATTCTCTAAGTTCACTCGTGAAAACCATGAATAGTTCAAGGCCACAATGAACACAATAGAGAACTAAATTCTACGAGAAAATAAAGCTGCATTATGCCTGTTATCTCGGTCAACGTAAAACACAGAGTGGTTTAAGACATCATTTTCACCTCCTCGTAAAGTAAACGTGACAAATATTAACTATGAGTGTTTCAAGGCTTAAAAATGCCACCAACTCAAACACAGTGAATTTTTCACGAACACTCTTGAAAAGTCAGCTTGTCTAGTCATTAGTATAAGTCTAGTCAGTATAGTGTACAAAAAATTTCGAGTCTATCGAGTATGCATATGTTTATAGTCATTTGACTTCATTTGGGGATTTTGGATCAATTATTCTAACACCATGGCTTAAGAAGAATAATTAAAAATCGGTGAAGAGAAATGATCCTTTGAAAACAAAAGCCTAATTTGCTTAATGAATGAGAAAGGGAAGCAAAGTCCCACATCGTCGGTGAGACTCACTTCTCACACGTATAAATATGTTTACATCCATGTCCTTAGTTAAATGGTTTGAGTGAGAGGAATATCCCCACGCGCGCGCCGCCGCTCAATCCGGCCGGCTCGATTCGGTTTGGCGTAGACTTTGGGTTGGGTAAATGTGGCTCCATGGCCATTACAAGATGTTCTTTTTGGGCCCAATTAACTCAACATTTTAGGCCAATTTCAAACCAAAACAACATGACGTTTGAGTTTAAACGAAGCGTAGTTTGTCTTAAAATAACACATAGTCTATATGTTCGTCAAAGATCAAAACGAGTCAAACAAAAGAAAATCTTACGGAAAAAGTTTCTCAACTCTCCACTCCTGAGATTTCTAAGGGATCTTCGCTAACATGCTCTACCTTTTACGAAATTCGAACTCTAAGTTCTTCTTTAAATAACTCGTCTCCTTCTCATTCATTTTTACATTTTACACAACGAAATTCAGTAAATTTTCTAACGTAAATTCTAGAGAATGTTTCATAGATTTATTAATTCGTAGGGGTTGTTCATGAGTGCTGCGTGACAACTTTCCATGGTTCTGTCAAAAGACTTTAATTCTCGTAAGCCGTCGCACTTACGAGCGAATATTAAAAATTAATGAAAGAAATTTATCTCGATTCCACAGTGTGTTTTCAAAAACGTTTTCGTATCCGTTCTCATTTCGTTTTTCCATTCATATATTTCCTTAACATTGTAGTATCAGTTTGGTCTTGTTTCTTTTATGGGACTGCTACGGGTAACGACAGTGATAATATAATAATAAACATTTTTTTTTCTTTTGATTTTTTTTTTGTGTTTTTCTAATAATAAATGTTACGTGGGTCATATCTAGTGGATGTACAGTTTAGATTTTCGATTAAGAATGGTACAAGACTTTAATTAAGAGTGTGATTGGTCGGCTAAATTAGATTAAAATAGAAAGGAAAAAATGGTTTACTATCAGTTACAGTACTTTATTTTCCCACTAATCACAGGAAGAAAAGATCGAGTAATTACTTCATTTGAGATCATTTTTTAATTAAACAAGAACAAGCCAACGCCTGACTAATTCTGCTTTTATGGATCTGATCATCAGCGGCAAATAATCTCAGTTGCTCTATCGTATAAGTTAGAAACTCACATCATAATTTCGAAATGGAAGGAAATTTATCCCTGATTTATACTAACAGGACAACTTTTCATAGAATAAAAACTATAGAAGCCAAAAAATTGAATTGACATAAATAACATAAATATATACTCTCTCCATTTTATATTAAGTGTCAATTTTGTTTATGTCTATATATTTTTAAAACATATACTTATATATATAACGTAACTTCACAAAAAAATTGAAAAGATAATATAATCTAGACAGTATTTTCTAAACATAATACTATTTTAAATGTATTTGTGATCAAATAATAAATAAGCAAAATAATTTTAAACAACATAAATGATTATTTAATATCTTAATTTTTAATAAATGATTATATTTTATGATTATTTTAAAACTATATAAATCTATATTATAATTGGAGAGTTGAGTCTCTACAGAGCGCGCCACATCAACAACGTGTGGGTCCCATTTTAAAAAGTGTGAAAAAATGTTACCTCCATGGTTCGAATCTGGGTTACTGAGACACAAACACCAACACTAATACCACTAAACTAAAGGTTAATTTGTAAATTGATGGCCGAAACTAATATTGATTTATGTACAAACACCAACAAGTTTTAAAGTACCCTAAAAATTTAGATGCTTATTTATCTTCCGTCTACGGCTGACACCTAGGGTTCTCCTACTCAGTTGCTTAACTTTCATAAGTCACCACTAAGTTAGAATGCGATCAGGTTCACCTCCCCTCTCCGCCGTCGCTCTCTAAACTTCTCTAAGAAATATCCATGAGCTCTTGGTCTCTCATATCTTTCAATATTCCCCTCTTTATTAATACCATCAATACCTCATTTGTTTCACAACATATAACAACAATATCCCTATAAAAGTTGATTCCATATCTAGGAATCGAAAATCTCATATTCTCTTACAGTTCTTTTTTTTATAGGCTTTATCCTCCATTGAATGTCTGCCTTCAATGTTATCTATGTCAAATCAGTTGTTTTGAAAGCCACCTTCGACGATCTCTGTCTTGGTTGTTTTTCTCAAGTTAGATTTTTGTCATATCAGTTTATATAGGTTCGTAGTTTCATTTATATGATTTTCTGATTAAGATTGAATCTTAATTTTGTTTTTTTTTTCTTTCCTTGGCTAGGTAAATATCTATGTCAAGGCTGATATTTTTCAGAATCAGACTCAACCTTTTAAAGATTTTGCAAGAAGGTTAAAAGGTATTTACCACCGCTGAATCTTGACTGAAAGATTTAATTCTTTGATTTTGTTTTAGTGTATATATTTATGTGTATCTTATGTTTATATTTGAGACACCTATACTAACTATAATCAAATAAACGACAAAACATGTAGGAAAACATAAGTGTAGTGACTATGGTAAGACAATTGGTATCAAGATCTGATGAGAATGTTCATTTTTTTAGGTAAGTAAACCTGAAAGACCACTCTGTTAAACCAAAAATTTTATTAAACTAAAGAGCACACGAGGAATGAAACATGAGATATAAGATATCTACAAAGAGAAGAAGGAAAAAAATAAATCAAAGACGGCGAATAGAAGAGGAGAAGAAGCAATCAAGAAGCCTAGACCAAAAAATTGCTTACATGAGGAAAGACTCTCTGACTATAAACCCTACCTTCCATTCCCATCTCCTACACCGTCTCTACCAACACCGTCAAACATCTTATTGGCAGTATGTACATCGTTCGCTATTCTTTTTTTTCTTTTTTCTGATTTAAGAAAATGCAGATCAATATTATTTTTGTAAACAAGAATTTTTATTCTTTGAGTTAAAAAAAGAAATATTACAGCTTAAAACAATAACACACTTAAAATAAAAACATTTAAACCATTTATATTTTAAATATTTATAATAGATGCAATTTTAAATTATTAACTCTGCAATGAACTTTTAAATTCAGTGAAACAACAAAAAATTTTAAACAAATTCAGCGAAACTACAAACATATATTCATACCTTTGAGATAACAAACTCATAAACTCACTTGAGCGCAACCAGTTCTAACCAGAAAAAGAGATCTACGGTGTACCAAAAAAACTCGCGAACAACATAATATGTATTTCTACCTATCCGTACATCACAGTTTCAACACCAATTTCACAAACTACACAGCTCATTGGCAATTTATTGTAAGGAAAAAAAATCTAATCAATCTGTGTAAATTTCATTTTTCCATTCATAGATAAATACATAAAACATAAAAAATAAAAAGATTAAAAATGAAGATGAAATAACAAAACCAAAACAACACAATGCATTAAAAACGTAACTGACCCCGCGCTTGCGCGGAGGCTATGTCCCTAGTATTTAAAATGTGAGGCTGCAACAAGATAAATATATTTTTGATTAAATTAAAAATTTTATTACAAAATTATCAACACTTCATTCTTTTAATTTTATCGAAAAGAACATATATCAAATTAGAAATTATCTTAACAATATAACTATAATCATAAGATAAAATTAAAAAAAACTTCAATTAACAAGATGTTCTTAGTGTAGTCTAACAGTTACTTTAAAATTGTGATTCATTTTAAAAAATTGATATAATCCAATATACGAAAATATGAATAACCAACCCTTCTTAATATAAACAATCAAATCAACCAATTATTATGATTTAGTGTGTATTAGTTTTCAAAATATTACAAGTTATGTTTATTATTGCAACTCTGATTTAAATTTAGGTTTCCTATTTGTTTTTTTTCTAAAACAATATATACCAATTTATACAAAAGTTTACAAATATAAGAGGATGAACTGAACTAAATGATTTTAAAATAATAATTCAATTTTACTATAATATAAAAAATTGTTTTCTTTAAAATATTAAATGTAATTCAACATATTAAGAACAAATTTTTGAAACAATACAAAATATTATATGTGAAATCACATATTTAATTAAGATGAGAACATAATAATAAATAATATATATTTATTAGGGTTTGAATGAAAGAAAGAAGTGATGAATCCTATTTTCGATTATAGTTCTTCCACCCAAGACGACCGAAAAGAAGGGATAGTACTTTGTTGGAGATTTCCTCAAAAATACAGATAAATTACAAAATAACTTAAAGTTAATAAACAAACAAACAAATATTTAAGAATTGTTATAATTGAATTATTACGTAACTATTTTTATCCGTGCTCATGTAGGAAAGAATCAATCAAACAAAGAACACATAAGACCGTAAGTGAAACTACATGAACTAAACTAAAACAAACAAAATTAAAAAATTTCTATCGCCAAAATAAAAACATTACATAACTCCTTTCAAACCAATCTACAATCTTTTTTTTTTGTCACTCACCATCTCAACAATCATATTACGAAATTTTATTACCGCAACGAGACAGAAATTAAATCTCCTAACAACAAACAATTTCAATAGAAAATGTTGATAAAAAAACTCTATAAATGAGAATTCATATATAATATAAAATCAAAACCAAATGTTAAACGTAAAACTTAACGAAAACAATTCTTTTGCACTAAGTGCATAACATTACCAACCACTAGTACAAAATATTGAGGAAAAGAGAACACACAAATCACACAATTGAGCATTGAAAACACACAAAACTACAAGTTTCTCCACTAAATTTATTTGTTTTCGTCAAATATTCTCCACTAGATATAAACCAACATATCATCAAATAGCCTTGTCCCTTCATAACCTTCAACTCCGTGACCTAATTGTTTCAAACTGACCATGTCTGATCAGAGAGGAGGGAATTTGTCGCTGAAGAATCGAGCAAGAACTTTGTCTTCAAGAATTGCTAAAACTTGGGGAGAGTTTATGGAAAGAGGTGTCAGTCTTGTATTGAGTTGTAGAAGCACCCTTGGAGATGAAGTATTCCATGAGAGAATCAAACGTTCCTTGTTGCACCACCCTTATCTCTAGAGCTCCAATAGATCCATCTTTACTCGTCATCTCTCGATAAAGAGAATTTAATGACTCCTCCTCACACAACAACATTTCACCATCACCTCTTTATCGACCTTAACAATGCCATTATAGTTTTTGGCTTTAAGCTCCCAATAAAGAACATAATGACCTGGGTCAGATATGTCAGAATAGCTTGTGAAGCCCATCAACATTAAACCGGAAGACTCAAGAACAAGTGTTGCATGTTTCAAGGCCTTTAGAAGATCTTCTTCAGTTGTTGCCTCCACTTGAACACTTCAAACAATATTTTTTTTCTACGTATAAATTTGAATTGAGGTGCATTATTGTAAAATCCAGTCACTTGTAGAATATCCCCCATTCTATATCTGTATAGGCCTAGCAACAATATCAACTGAAAGGGAGTAGTTTGCATATATATAAATGAGACAAGAACTATATATATTATAGATGCATATATATTATCCTAAAATAGATCTAAAAAAGTTTTTATCACTAAGATAGATTTCAATGAGAAAAATAATCAAAATAAACTTTATTAAAGAGTATAAATACATTTATACCCCTTGAATTAATTAATATAGACTTAAGGTTTAGAGTTATAGAGTAGGATTTTGGAGCTGTGATTTAAAATTAAAATAAATTTAAAAATTTAAAAATAAAAGATCTGTTGTGGAATGATGTGTATTATTCTCATTCATATCTCTCTATTTATACATGGAGTAGACCGTCATATAGATCTAGATAAACACTATCTCGAAGACAGAGATAACTACAAGGAATGAGATAACTATTATCGTCAACCATCTAGATAATCCTTAACATTCCCCCTTGATTGAAGCATCTGGTTCAGGGATTGTTACATGCTTTGGATGTTGCCTCATTAAAACCTCTCCTGGTGAACCCAAAACCCAATATGGTAAAAAGGGAAGCCAGGACAGGAAAAAGAGTACAACACATGTAACTCCCCCTGATGAATGCACCACTGTAGATGACGCATTCCTATATGGTGTCTGAGCTTCTGGAACGTCGAGGTTGCCTATGACTTGAAGATGATCAGTTGGATTTTCCCTTGAATGAACTTGTAACTCTTGGACGTCTTTATGTCTTCTGGAACTCCATTAAGATGTGGTCATGACGTACATCTTTGCTGCTGATCACTCTGTGTCTTGGTTGGACGGATGGCACTCGACCGGTACTCAGATGGACTTTTAATCTGCGATTAAATCTTACTCGCAGGTTCTTTCATGTCCCACGGATCTTCTAGTCTCATGGCTTAGCCATTACGTGGACATTTCAATATATATTGAGTCATTGACCCAAACACATACGAACCACTTTGTTTCATGTCTTTTGTTCATTCAGACATTTATCACTTCGTATGTACCAATGGCTTTATCCATTGTAGCCAATCTTTGATCATAAGGAATCCATACATCTTTTATATGCTTACATGGACTGATCTGAATTGTTCTTATAGAACTTTTCTGCTAAGCTTTACTTAGTCTATGCAGCTGCATTGTTTCATTTTAGAGAATTTCTTTCTCATCTTTCTTATCTCTTTTGTGGTACCTTTAATTTTTGTTTATCCAGTGAACCATATGCTACTTTTACATACTTTAATCTATGACCAGACTTTGTCAAATTAGTAGCCTCCACCACATTGGAGTATATCTCTTTATAAACTTTTCTTAATCTCTGTGAGTATCCTTGTGTTATCAAGCCATGCTTGAATGTTCTATTATCTCACGATTTTCTCACAAGAACTTTTATTCATCACTGGTTTGTCTGATGGCGTTTCTATGTGGCCAATACACCCATCACTCTTTATTTATATTCTACCCCCACGGTTTCTTTTTATCTTTATGAGTACTCTTACGTGGGTTCATGATCTTCGCATATATCTCTATGGTCAAGTGCTACTTATCTTGCGCATTTTTATATCATTGGTATCGATACCCTTTCTGCGTTCCATTGTATTCCAGACATGATCCAATTGGTTTGAGATCTTGTTATCTAGGACCTTTAATACCTAGCAGCTTGGCGTCCCAAGCTACAAGGTCTGGTACCTTAGATGTTTCAGTCGGCCGACCTTATTTCTATGTCTGGTCTGGTTTCCTTATTAACCTCGGATTTCATATTTTATGCACCTTTTCTCTTTTCCGAGGTTCCTTTTATTATGGAACATATTGGTCTATCTCTTATAGACTCTGTAGCAACTTGGTTGTGTCTCTTCTAGGACATCAAATTCGTTTGGTGCTAAGCTGGTATGACCTTTTTCTTTTCATTTCTCGGGTCTATGTGTCTGGCATCTAATTTAGCTAGCTTTGCATAATCTTTTCTTTCTTTAGACGTCTTAAACCTCATTATCTGGTCCGAGGATCTTGCTAAGACAATGATGGTCAATACCATTCTCTTTTTCTTATTATATCCAGCTTATATCTTTCTCCTTCTGATGTTGGATAGTGGGATTCATAATCATGCAATCCGTGTATCTAGCCACAATCTGATCACCCATATTTGGCTCAAGGTTTCTTTAATACTCGTGGAGAAAGACATACTTATCCAACATATATTCCCAATCCTCTTCAGAGGTTCCATCTTAGACGACACATATGTCTGTGGTGGTTTGTTTAATAAAAATCTCAAGATGGTATATGTCTGGCTTTACGACCCGTATTCAATCTGAGATGGGAATATCTATGCTCACTTATATGGCCTGATGCATACATTGCATTGTACATGTAAATTCATAATGTCCCTAAGCATTAGGCTGGACTTGGGTGATTTATCACCAAGAGAACCTGAATCTCTAAGCCTTTTATGACATAGTTACAACCCATGTTACGCGAATTTTCTTGTATGGTCATGTATCACTGGGTTTAATCCTCACTCCCCCTCATGAACATACTTATTTTTCGTGATGCTTAGGACAATAAAGCCTAATGAGTTTCTCTTGTGTACATGTTACACAACGTGAGATCTTATGGGATAACTCTGGTGCCTTTGCAATAGCAATCAAGTTTTTAGACATGGATGGCTAATCCAGTCATGCCATTAAGTGTAATTTCGTGGGTATGCCAATTTGGGTATCCATGGCTCTTTTTGCCTCTTAACATACTGATCCTTAGCATAGTTTAGATCAGTAGAGTACATAAGTATAGTTTTGGGTGGTTTATATTTCAAATCTTTCGTAGGAATCCTATTTTTTCCTTTCTTCCCCATTGTTTCTCATTTGGGGAAACCATTTATACTTAATCTTTATAATTCAATGGGTCTAATGAGTGAATATAGATCATTTGGATCTCTCTAGCCCTTTAGGCATTGCCTTGGCCATAGTTCTTTTAACTATGCAACTATACTCTTTAATCATTTGTACTCATCTTTATAAAGTATGAATCTTATAATATAGACTTTATGATTTAATTTTCGTTTTTTTTATAAATTAATTTTTGATTTTTTTTTTCGAAATTTTCCATAAATAGGTGCTTTGTATAATAATAATAAAACTTATTCATTTCATAATATAGAGTTTAAAACAAAGCACCGCAGGAAATTAAAAAACGACAAGAAAATTAAAAAAATCACAAAGCTTTCTATTTCAAGATGTCTAAAAGCTTATAATTTTAGTCTAGGTATAAACCGGTCTCACAATCCATATGTTGCCATGCAGGCTCCTTGGATTCCTCCTTATCATTTGTAGGAGGTCTCATCTGGTCGAGTGTTTGAGACTCCATTTGGTCGAGTGTTTGAGACTCCTCATGGTCAGTGTATGAGCCGACCATATCTTCCATATATTGGCGAGCAGCTGCCTCGGATTCCTCTTTTTCATTTAGAGGAGGACTTATCTCACTGTTTCTTTGCTCAATGTATATTTTCTGGAGCTTATCAAATTTGCTGATGATATCTTTTGTTTTCTGTTTCCATTGTTCTTTTTTTCAATAGATATGACAATAGGTCATTATCAAAGGCGGACCTACTTGATGAAATGTGGGTTCAACTGAACCCAGTTAAATAATAAAAACTAAAATTTGTAAGCTATTCTCAGTGAGTAGTTGTGGTTCAGTGGTTTAAAAGGAATATCATTGACCCCATTAATACGGGTTCGATTCCCCTATTAATCTCTCCTTACTTGATTTTTTTGCAATTAGATCAAAATTTTTTTTATCTGACCCCAGTTAAATTCCTGGCTGGGTCCGCCCCTGGTCATTATAGGCTGTGAAATTCTTAGCCTTATGTGATAACAACACTTCCTTTGTATGGAATGTGGAGTAGGTTTTATAGATTAGATCCCCATATATTATCACTTCATCACATAGTTCAAAACTATAAACTATTTTCATTAAAGCAGAATTGTATTGGTTTACGGATTTAAAATCCTGGAATCTGAGATCCTTCCATTCATTCATGGTCTTTTGCCATAATGTCATTGAATATATGGAATTTATTTCTTTCCAAAGGTCGAAAGGATCCTTAATATTTTGATATTGATTTCTTAGCTCATTAGTGAGATGGAGGCGCATAATATTTATGGCTTTGTTCTTTTCACTTTCAATTGCATTGTAACCATCAATGATGCATCTCCCGAGTCCTCTAGACTTCAGGGCAATTGTAGTATTCATGACCCATTTAAGATAATTATCTCCAGATGGATTTAGGTCAGTATATTCCGTGAGGTCAAATTTCCACATATGAAATTATTAATAGACTCATACTTTTAGATTTTAAAATATATATAATAATTTTATTCTTATTATTTATATATACTTTATACATATATAGGGAGGTATATATTTTTCTTTATTATATATATATATATATATATATATATATATTATATAGATGGTTTATTTATTATCACTATTATTTATAGGATTTTTTCGTTTTCTTTCAAAAAAAATCAAGCATAATCTAACATATGATTCTCGAGATCAAATAATTATGAGACATACCATGCAAGTCACGTAAACATGCAAGACATACGAGGCACTCTAACATGAATCAATGAACAATGTGGTCAATATGCGAACGATTTGTGAGTGATCGACAATGCGGTTAGGTCTTTAACGAGTATGCACATATGTATGTATTAAAACGATTTCTTTTAAGCAAGCATAATGAGATTATAAGAACATGCGCATGGGTTTAGAGAATTAGGTTTAAGGTTTTATCAAGTCGCAAATCATGTTTTATGCGAGAAGGAGGTTTCATGGCCTCTTGATATGCAAACTCTATGGAGCAAGTCAAGCAAGCGAACAATATAGTTTTGAACGGAAAATAATGCCTGAGGTTTCAAGGCCTCTTATGGCTTTCGAAAACTTATATCAAAACGTGAACAAGTGATAAAAATTACAAGCCAAGCAAGCAACACGCATGAGGTTTCAAGGCCTCTAAAAATTCCGGTTTCAAACTCAGATTTAGACACATATGTTTTACGGTTCAAGGTTCATAGTTTATGGTGATCAAGTTCAAGCTAAGATGCGATCAATGTTCAAGCAAGAGATGATCAATGTTTAACCAAGAGTAAGCTGTCGCGAATCATACGATCTATATTTTCCAGTTCTCCGATTATAAGTAATAACAAGTAATAGATCTATATGAAATCAAGTTCTCCGATTCTCAGATCAAGTAAACAAAGCGAATAAGCAAGTTCGGATTCAGATTATGATATCATGTAAACAAAACGATCAAAATACTCAATTCAAGATCAAGCCGGTTATCAAGTTATCAAGATCTCGGTTTAAAACAAACAATTTAATTAAGCAAGTTCAAGTAAAAGTGATCAAGCTTATACAAGTAATGAAGCGGCATCAAACAATTAGGGATGTAAACATGCGGCTTTAATGTTTAGGTTTAGATTAAGTTTCTAGATCTATGTTATTAGGTATCGAGCGATCAAGCTCCCGGTTTTAAACAATCGGTACCATGCGGATTGCATGGATACTTAGTTTAGGGTTTGATTAGGTCTAGGGTTTTTAGGTTTTAGATTTTTACCTTTGTTTTGTTTGTAGGGTTGAATGGTCCTCCAAGAGATGTAGAGTAGACCGCGAACGGATCTCCTTCGGTCGCGGACCGTTCATGGATCGAGCTGGTCCATATGCTGAGAGATTAAAAACAAAAAAAAGGATGAATGGTTTTATACATAAATCAGATTCAAACCAGATTATGATTAGGGTTTTAGGTAAGTCGCAGCGCGTTTTGTAATTGAGATTGAGAACACTTCAAAGATCGGATCGTCGAGCCGTCTGCGGAAACAGATTCCTCTCGTCTTGGGCTTCAATTTGATATGTGGATCGTCATCTGGCTCCACGGGGTTTGGGAGATACAACGGTTTGAGGTTGAGCCAGAATTAGGGTTTATGTGGATCTGGCGGCGTGAACTAAAACAGGTCGTGAGGGCGCCTCTGAGATCGGATTGACGAGCCGTCTGAACCTACAGATTCTTCTCGTCTAGAGCTTCGATTTGATATATTACACGTTTTCTGGGTACATACGGTTTGAGAGAAAGACCTTTTTGAAGTTCGGCGGCAGATTAGGTTTTTTTTGGTTTTTAGCTTTTAGGTAGGGACTATCGTGCTGATAACGTGTTGTGGAAGGATGTGTATTATTCTCATTCATATCTCTCTATTTATACATGGAGTAGACCGTCATATAGATCTAGATAAACACTATCTCGAAGACAGAGATAACTACAAGAAATGAGATAACTATTATCGTCAACCATCTAGATAATCCTTAACAAGAGCGTAACTTACCGAAACCGTTTGTGACCAAGGTCTCATAGAAGCAACCGAACTTAACGTTCTCAAGGTCAATAATTTCACCATCGTTTCCTCCATCAACTGGAATGAACTCGAAGTATGACATGTTGGGCATAAATGTGTAGGACACATCTTGTGGTTTGCATAAAGGATTCACATTTACCCCAAACAATGTTTCAGAGGATGAATAACTTGCGGAGATGAGAGGCAGCTTGTTGGAGTAAAACTCTAATATTGGGATGTATTGACTCATCTGTCCCGTATGTGCGCTTTGAATGAATTTGATGTTGGGCCATAGACGTGTGATGATACCTTCCCATGACTTATGGCTGCATTCTTGTTCAATAAGATGTGCTAGTTCAGGATTAGGCCCTCCAAGAATGATGGAGACTGAGTCTTTGCAACCAAGGTCGGTGAGCCACTCACTAATATAACCAGATCGAATATTGTTACACAATTCTTTCCAGTTAGATTCGAGAAAAGTTATGGCGTGGACTACACCGGAAGCAAAAGGAGCAACCAGACTCACAACCTCCGTTCTCCGGACAAGACCACATAGAAGGTGACAGTACGTACTTTGTTTGTTGTCTACACATAGTATCACTTCGTCGGGGCTAGTAAAACGTGTCGATGACCAGTTCTTGAAATAACTGCTTGCTATGAAACTTGTCATCAAAGGAGCAACGGATAAACCAGAGGAAGTTGTGGATACCGATCTGGTGTTAAGAAACGAAATGACCTTTCCTTGCTCGACACCATTGATATGCCTTTAAAAAAAGAAGAAGAGTAGATTCTTCATGATGGAAAATCACAAATACAAGTAAAAAACGATATACATGCGAACAAAAAAAAGTTATGCATGCAATGCAATCAATGTGTGCAAGAAACCGGTAAGCGGTCATTATGAATTTTTATAGAGAATTAATGCCTAGTCTCCAATTAAATCATTTTTTATAAAAAAATGTCTAAAAAATCTTGGGAAATTGTCAAAAATACCATTTTTCTTGTATCATTTTTTCAAAAATATTTTAATCAATTGTATCCTTGTTTTTAGGAAGAAAAAACACATTTATAACTCTTGGGTTAATTAATCTAAAACTTAGGATTTAGAGTTAAGGGGTGGAGGAGGATAGGGGTAGGGTTTATGTTCATTGCAGGGTTCTTAGGTGGGGTTCTTAACTTTTGTTAAGAGCCGGTTCTTAGTTTATAACTAAGAAAAACTAAGAACCGGATCTTAAATAAGAGTTTTAAGAGCCGGTTCTTAGCCGTAAAGTAAAAAAAAAACGAAAAAATGAAAATTCAAAAGTTAAGAATCCCACCTAAGAACCCCGCAATGAACATGGCCTAAGATTCTAATTAGTTTTAAAAAAATTTGCCTTTTAAAAATGGTATTTATAAAAATGTCTCTTAATGAAGGTAAAAATGAAAAGTGGTACAACAAAAGTAGTAAAGATGAAAATTCCCCAAAAATCTTTTCATTTGTAAGTTATGACCAATTTACTGCATAATCGAAGCTCATAGGCGCTGCCATCTATTCAGATTTTTAGAACAACAGGACAACATTGGGGTGATTGGTTGCGATGTAGTAAGTGATTTTACCCTTAATTTCTGTCTAGTGAAAATAAGAGTTATCCCCTATAGATTATTTTTGAAATGATTTTAATATGTATCATCACCACATTTAATTTCACCAAAAATGATGATATGGTACACCAAAAAGATGATATGTCTTAAGTAAAATGTGACATGGACAATTACTTTTAATATTTATTTTCATTTTTGGTAAACTTTTAAAATATGGTAATAACTTATATATTATCGTTAAATAAACTTTTCTAAATATGGTAATAATTGATATAGTATCATTAAGATAAATATATTTAAATATAACATTAAATAATATGATAATGTTTATAAATTTCAAAATATGATTTTTGTCTACTTTAGAATCCACAATGTTTATTACTAAACATAATTTTCAAAATTTTATACAATTTTTTTAAAAAGTAATATTTTTTTATTAATAGTATTTTTTATATCTACGAGTTTTAAAATTTTTGTTAGTTTTAGCTTTTACCTCCTGATAATTTTACAATTTTATATTTTTTCTTAATTTTATATAAATTAATTTAATATATCTTAATGCAAAGAAATAAATGAAAATCTATTTAAGATTAAATTTTAAATATATACATATATCATATATTCTTAAATATATTTGAAGAAATTAAATAATTTATTTATATTAATTTTATGTTTAACTAAATGAAAATTATATTAATATATTGATATAAAATAAAAAAATTAAAATATTAACCAAATTTCATTATGAAAATATAATTCAAATTAAAAAAAAATATCTTAAATATGTTGTAGGAAAACACCTAGTCAATCATTATCTATCTATTTTTTAAAGATAAAGTAAAAAAATGATTGTGGCATCCTTATTTTTTAAAGCATTATTTTGTAAGTTGTAGAGAAAACATATTGATGTATAAATATTTTTCTATTTTTATTATTTTCTCATTTTATTTTTACAGCTACGTCAAAAAATGGTATAGACAAAATTCTATAGTAAAAAAATTATAGCTAAACCCTAACCAATCACCTCCACCATATAAAGGTATATAAATGTATATGTGTGTATGTTTGAAGATTTACTTGGATATAATGGAGGTGCGTAGAGCATCGATGAATACTATTTTCTCAAAGAACTTGTTGTTCACTGGGAAGATCTTTTGTTTCCCTCCTGTAGTTCCAGAGCTACACACAAAGAATGTTACAATCATACGATAAATCTACTTTGTGCAATTTGACAACATATACCTTAGGAAGAAATTAGTTATGGGTTCGCCCAAAACGACATCTGAGGATTCTCCATCCGCTACACGTTCTATATAGGGCCTAACATCTCCGTAGGTAACGATTGGTACGTTCTTCTTGAATAGCTTTTTATCAGGGCTTCCATGGAGAAAGGGCTGGAGTATAGCTGTCAAATGGGTGGGCCGTCCATTGGTTGCCCATGTCCATATGTAAATGGATCTGATTTGGTGATGCCCATTTGTCCATACAGATTTTAAATGGACAAAAAACCATAGACCATTGGACAATGGGCGTTAATGGGTTTGGACTATATGGACATGGTCCACCCAATGGTCACAAAAAGTTAAGATTTCAAAAAATTTGTCATTTCATCTCTATCAAAATCAAAAGTGTTTTCGCCAAATCGAGTTTTCCGTTAAAATCACAAATCGCCAAAATGCAAAATTGAGATCCCGCCAAAACACAATATCAAAATCTCCTGCAAAATACGCCAAACCGAGATTTTCCGCCAAAATCGGAAAACCAACATTTTCCTCCAAAATCACAAAATGAGATTTCCCGCCAAAATCGGAAAACCGAGATTTCCCGCCAAAATTGGAAAACCGTGATTTCCCGCCAAAATCGTAAAATTGAGATTTTTCGCAAAAATCGTAAAACCAAGATTTTTCGCCAAAATCGCAAAACAGAGATTTTCTGCTAAAATCGCAAAACCAAAATTTTTCACAAAAATCACAAATTTAAAATTGGAATATTTAAATGATCTTTATAGCAAATTGAAATTGTGACATGTTTACTTATATGGTCTTTAATGGTTTCCATGGCAGCCCATATAAATATGGGTGTTTGTGGGTTTGGTCATTAATGGACATGGTCCTTAATGGTAATGGTCATTTCGTGTCCACAAACAATATATGGACAAACGGAAATGGGCTAATGGACATGGGCTAGCCCATCTGACAGCTCTAGGCTGGAGATATTTTGTGTTCACGTTAACTCTTAGTATCTCCTCCAACAAATCATCTTTTATTTGACTAACATTGGAGGTCAACTCCTCTAGATCCTTGAGCACGGAGCTGAGACTCATATTTTGTTTTAATCTCTTGATTAGTTTCGGGTTAAGGTTTCTATATGTAGAGCAATAAAATCAATAAACTAACACAACTTGCTTTGCTACATATAAAACGTGTCAAGCGAGAGAACCGAGATGATTACAAAGGTACATAAGATTACTTACAATTAGGGCGGGGCATTTTATCCGTTAAATTTGATTCGATTCGTTATTTGTTTCGGTTCGATTTGAAAAATCCGGACCGTAAGTCTTTGAAGCAAAGCAAATACTAAAAATCAATATCTGTTAAAAATGAATCACAAATATTAAAAATTTAAAGACGGATATCTGCTCTGCTCCGTCCATTATGTAAATAGATATATATCTATATTTTAATATATAGGTTTAAATGTATAATCTCATATGTTTATTATTTTAACTTATAATTTTATTTTATAAATTACATATAAAATTAAGAAAATATAAAATCGTAGTAGAAAACTACAGTTTTTTTTTGAAAAATATTTTATAAGAAAATTTTATTAATTTAAATTTTTATGAAGCATATAGTATATTGATTTTAATTTTTATGTTATATTTGTAAAGATATTTAAAATAAATAAATTTGTATAGTTTTTCTAAATTTACTTGTATTGAACAAATTAGATGAAGTATCCGTAAATATTCGTAATTATTCGCAAATATCCGTTAGTCTTCCGGATATCCAGAAAATCGGATATCCGTATTTTTCCGAAGCAAAGCAAATCAGAAAATCAGATATCCGTGAATTACGAAGCAAATCACAAATACTGAAAATTATATTAGTATTCAATCCGTGCCCACCCTTGCTTACAATGGAGTAGTTGAATCATTTACTCGAAACCATTGTAAGAGAGTTGATTTTTTTAAATGCATACGTGGGTTAAATAGAGTTCAAAACATTCAACTAGTTGAATACTCTAAAATGTGGGACCATTGGTGACACATGCTCCCTAATTACTTAACTAATAGTTTAAATTATCTATAAATATAAAAAGAAAAAAACAATTGATATTTTGATGGGTAACATTCTTCACTTTGATACGTACAATTGGAAACGTGAAATCTTATGGTGGAAAGATCGATTCCAAGACATCAAGTTTCAGTGGATAAGACGAAAAGGAAACAAAGTTGCAGACAAATCGGTGAAGCAAAAGATGGAAGAAAATATTTCTTTCATATTTCATTTTTATATTCTTCGGTATATAACTAATGAAATCCATAACGACTTTGTGTCTCAACGTAATTTAATAAAGTAAGTGTTATAAAAAATAGAAATTAGGTTTATTTAATTTGAATATAGAATTTTTTTTATTAATTAGTAAAATAAAATATTGAATTTTATTAAACAAAATTATTGTAGTATGTAAAAATTAAATACATATTAAATGATGATGTGAAAAAAATATAGAATGTTAAAAGATAAAGGAGAAGGTGTTGAAATTTAAAACTATTGTACATAATCTAATCAACAATCCAGAAGGGGGGGGGGAACTTAATTTTGATTTAAATAGAATAAATCGCACATGTAAATTAGGTGGCGCCACATTTGAGCTGTAAAGTTAGATAAACAATTATATAAATAAGAAAACTGCATCTATCGCGTTGATATATTATTAAACCTAAAAGTTCATAAATATAGTTTATTTAAATTTCAGCCAATCATTCAAACAATATTCATATAATATTGCGTTACAAAAAAAATCATATAATATTGCAACAACCTTTTCACATCAGTACTAGATAAGGATTTCAATAACATTCATCAAAGACATAATTAAATTCAAATTAACTAAAGCTTCACTTTAATTATAAAACTATTCTGTCTAATAAAAAAGCATAAATGAGTTTTCTGTAAAAATCTTCGTTTACAAAACAAAACTACTCAAACAGGTAAGGAAAAATCATAAAAGACATCTTATTAATTAATAATATAAATCAGACTATCAGAGTTCAAAAAGTTTTTCTAAAGGGTATTTTCTGGATCAAATTCTAAAGAGTATAAAAACCAAAATTTCTCACAAAGAAAACACAGTATTGAAACGTTTCAATTGAAAAAAAAAACAGAGAAACTAAAACTTCTTGGTAACAGGGTAATTATGGAAGTACTAATTAGAGATCTAACCATTTAAGTGATTTCAAATTATTTGGAGATAAAAGGTCTGATTGGTTGAAGCTGTAAATTTTAGTTTTTTTTGCTATAAAACTTAGGCTGTATAATTTTTTCTGTAGCTATAGAATTTTTGCTTTGATCTTTTTTAAGGAAAATATGATTAGTAAACATTAATATGTGTGATAAAACTCACACACCCGTTGAAAATTTCTAGAGCATCGATTATATGTTGTGGAAATAAATAAGAAAAGGAAATTCAGCTGTAGGTTTTTAAATAATAAAAAGATTGATTGGCATAATTTTGTAGCTGTAGAATATTTTTAGCTGCCTACAGAACCTAAAGCAACTACCAACCATAGGAAAATAATCTATTTCGACACGAATTATACATGTCATGCTTTCCCTTTGTATACTTTGTAATAGTGTGTATTTCATTATAACTTTAATAAAAATCCAAAAATTTTATATGAACTTTTAAAATTGTGTCTATATATATGTTGACTGTCAATGGTGTTAGTCAACCGTTAATTTATCAAAACAACGTCGTTTTGATAAATTCTAAAAATTCTACTACTTCTAAGATTTGAACTTGGACATGGAAACACAACAATGGCCATCTTATCCACTAGAGCAAAGTAACTTTCTTGCATTAGTTGTGTAAACACTAAAGTATATATAGGTTTTGATTTTACCAAATAAATTAGACCTTGGCATTGGGGTCCTCGGATCGGATTCGATTTAGATCTTGTCGGATTCTGGTCATTTGAATTTTAGATATTTAGACCCAATAGGATAATTAACATTTGTCGGTTTGGGTCATGTCGGATCCGGGTCGGTTCGAGTCATATATAGTTTGACCCAATAACGTAATTAAAATTTATCAGATCTGGTTTGGTTCAGCTTCGGATCGATTATGTTCGGGTCATGTATTGTCCGGCCAAAAATACCTAAAATACAAAAATACTAGAAAATATTTAATACCAAAAAAAATCTAAAATTTTACCCAAAACTGACCCGAAGATATGAAAAATACCAGGACTTTTATTTGATTATCCAAATTATATTTTTGAAAATCTAAAATTTTACCTGAAAACCCTATCCGAAAATCCATATATGAAACTGTAAAATATACATAATACCAAAAATATACTAAAACACACATATTTGCCTAATATATACTAGAATTTTTGGGTATTTCGGGCACCCACATCGGGTCTCGGGTTTGGGTCACGTCGGGTCCAAGACCCGTGATTCCTCAGTAACAAGACCAACTAGGGTAAAAAGACCGTTTCGTTCCTACTCAAACCGTGATTTTTGGATTGGTTCGGGTCAAGTCCTTGGGTCTGGGCAAAATGCCCATAACTAAAATAAATTCAATTTTATTGATTTACTCTTTTCGAATAAATATATAATTATTTATGTTTTTAATGAATTTTAAAAATCCTTATCTTATAATTTAAATTAATCACTATTGCTATATATTTTTTATTTTATATTATTATTAAAATAAAATATTGTAAATTTTAAAATTTTGATTCTATGTCTGTAGAGTTGATTTTATAAGTTAAATTTAAATTTATAATAATATTAAAATTATCTAAATTAATTTTTTGACTTTCTATATTTCAGTTCTAATATTACAATTTTAATAATATTGTAATATATTTTAATTTGACTTTATATTTTTTTTTTTGAAATTTATTCAAAATGACGTCGTTTTGATAAATTAATAGTCGATTAACACATTTAACGGTCAATATATACGATTTTGAGAGTTTGTAAGAATTTTTTTAAGTTCATGATGAAATACGCAGTACTACAAAGTTCATGAAAGAAAAAACACGACGCGTCAAGTTCGTGTTGAAATAGACTTCTATCCTACCAATCATCCTCTAGTTTCATACTACTCTTTTCCAAATTTTAGCAAAATTAGACTAAAAGAACTTAAATGTAGAACTTCCAATATCTGAAATATGTTCATGTTAAGTTAGATGAAATTTTAACCTAAAATCAGTAGGTGATTAGTGAATTGACTCATCTATTTTATAAATTACTTAAGATTCATTCCAACTTCTTATGTGAGACTTTTGTCTCTAATACGCTTCCTCGAGATAATAGCTTTTTGATCGTTAATCTCAAAATGTTGGGACAAAAATCGATGGGCCGACTTTGGCTAGATCGATAATGGATCATGTTAGACTATATGGATGAGACTCTGATATCATGTTAAGTTAGATGAGTTTTCAACATAAAAATAATTAGTTACAAATGAATTGATCCATCTATATTATATATTACTTAGATCCTTTCAACTTCCGATGTAGAACTTTTGTTCTTAATAGTACATTCTTCGGATACTTGGTTTTTATCATTTTTTGTCCCAAACATATTGATAACTGTCACAGCAGCAAGGTTTGGTTGGTTGGGGTTGTCAGCTCCTCTATCGCCTCCATTCTTTATCGTTTTCGTTGGTCTTTAGTTTGCTTGTTGTTTACCTAAAGGTCCTAAACCAATGGCGAAGAGAACTTATGCTCTGGTTTAGTGATTCCTTTGGTTTGGGATTAATTTCGTTGATCTGAACTTATGTGCTCTGGTCCTCTCTGATTTTTCTTTATAAGTTTCAATTCTATATTCAATGAAAACCTTTCTACAAAAAATAGAAAGAGAAACATATTGATAACTCTGATTACTTAAGGATCTACAAACCACTATAATTCGCTTATTCTTATGCGCCTTGCGCAAAGCTAAATGTAACTTCTAAGTATTGAATAAAAATGTTATTTGAGGTTGGAGTTCCTACTTAAGAGTACACAATTTAGTTTTTGATCCACATAGAGTTAGTTTTTTTTTGTCAACTGGATATACAGAGTTAGTTATAAAAGATATAAGTTTTTGTTGACCAAAAAAGCGTTTTGACTATCAATACCATTAAAACATGATCATTCCGAAATTATAGACTTAATGAAATACTTATTTTTTTCCAATTATGCCATTACTATTTGTATGAAAATTAAAAATTCATTAATGGCAAATCGGTAATTTTTTTGGGTTTAAATAACTAATTAAGCAAGAGAATATAGTCAATAATATCCGTGTACCAACAAATAATTTACCTAGATATTGTTCCAAGAGAATATACTCACAAATCCCACGATAAGTGCAATATCAAATTGTTATGGTAACAACTATATTTCTACTTACCTTAATAATTAACGTGGGCAAAAGGTAAACCTATCTAAACCTAAAATATATAACAATATAGATTTGAGCTTAATAAGCTTAATAGTATAGATAAAATTCAATAAAAACTTAAAGTTAGCATTATAAATTATAAAATTAGTTATACTGTCATATATACTTATTTTTTTAAATTGTATATTACTAATTAGTCTGTTGTAAAAAACATTTTTAAATATATTGAAAAATAAAACCAAAAAAAAGTTGATTAGAATTTGATTAAAGTGTAATAACATCTAACAATACTAAAATTTCAATAAGGTGAAAGGAGAGACATACCACATCATTTAAAAAAACACATATAAAAAATTAAAAAAATTTGATAAAAATATAGATATGTAATAAATATAGATATGTAATAAAGTGATATATATTAATAGATGCAATCACTCGCTTTGATGATATAGAAAGCTTTATATCATTACAATACACAAAGGCTTTGAATGGTAACCAAAGGAACAATGAGGAACACTAAGTTCCTTAACATTCCTTAAAAAATTATCATTCATGAGGAATCGTTTTTCCTTTTCATTCCTTCTCGTTCCTTTTTTCGTAGAGAATTATAAAACAGATTTGTTCCTTGTTAATTTTGATAAGGAATCAGCATTCCTCATCATTCCACAAATTTTATTCCTACTCATTTTTTCCTATTCATTCCTAATGTTTTTATTATTATTACCAGTTACATCCAAAGAAAAAAACATAAAACTCTTAGAACTACATCTGATTAGAAAGCTTTATATCATAAAAAAAAACAACAAAAAATATACCCGCGCTTAAAAAGCGCGGGTCAGAATCTAGTTTTTACTTATACGTGATAGCATCTAACTTTCCTCCTCTCTTTATTTTTTTTTCAAAAAACACTTACTTTTAATTCATTAAAGGGGTTAGTGGCAGCCATAACTACTCCATCAACCACCAAGGTTTCATATACACTTAAAGCATCTTTTGCTTACTTATCAGCTAGGAAGTTCCTCTCACGAGGTATCCAAGAGAAACAAGCAAATTCAAACACTGCAGCAAAAGATAAAATATAAGCCACCACTCCATCGAGGTCAATTGTAGCATCCTAAAACCAGCCCATAAAATTTTCTAAGAGAAGATGGGCTGTCTACAGTCAATTAGGAAAATTAACTGTCTATAAAAAAGCTGTCTCTTCCTTCTTTTCTTCCATTAGAAAGTTAAAGCAATGCTCTATAGAGAACTTGTGGGAGACGAAACCCTAGCCCATGAGCTCTCTCTTCCTCTCTCCCGCTGTCGACCTCCCTCTCTCTCTCTCTCTCTCTCTCTCTCTCTCTCTCTCTCTTTCCTTGGTGCGTGACTCTTTCTCTCTCTCTCCTCGCCAAGATCGTGTGGTGGTGGTGGTCGAGTGGTTGATCAGAAGCTTTTGGATCCTCTCAAATCCATATTCCCGTTTTCCAGATATCCAGATCTAGTGTAAGGTGAGGTGATTTGAACTTAGTTTTCTTCTCATGATCTTTATATTGGTTGATGAGGAACTAGGTTTTGGTTAGACCTTTTTTTTAAGTTAGGTCGATCAATCATAATGAATGTTAGGTTGTTAGATGAATGGACCATGATGCATAAGAACCCTCACGCTGTTTAAAGCACTTAATGGACTACCTTGCGTTGATGTGATGAAAGATATTGTATGCTTGCTTGTGTGATTGGTTGCTTTGATGCTTGTGATGAATGTTAATGAAAGCTAGGTTGCTAGAAAGAAGTGCACGCCTAGGTTAATAGTGGATGTCACAATTGGTATCAGATGTGAATGAATGTAGAATATTGTGTATACGTAATGGAAGTGAAGCGTATTGTATGTGACACTGAGAACGGGTGACGTCTAACGAATGAGTTAAAGTGTTAAGGAGTTAGAAAGAGATGTTAAAGAATGGGGATAAGTTAATGAATGAGAATGTGTAAGATGTATTGATTCAGACACCGAGAATGGGTCCGTCTAGAATGAGCTGTGATGAGTACCCACGGGACAGTAGCCTAACAAGAGGTACCCGCAGGAAGTTAAGTGAAAAAGACCGTGAACGGACGATGACCGCGAAAGAGCAGGATATAAATAGTGAAGGGTGCCATAAGATCGATTCATGCCGAGTCATGGCATAAATATGGCTATTAAGATCGGGGTGGCAGACAGAGCCGGAAGAGGCCAATGAGTTGCAACTTGGATAGTCATTTAGGAAGCTGGGAGACAGTCATGTACGTAAGATCTCTTGGGATAGACCGACACGAGGTGGGATATCCGTGAGCGGGCCATGGTTCCTTACGTCTGTTTGGTGTCAAGTTGTCAAGTGTCAAGTCGTTGAGTTGAGTCAATTTCATGTGTAACAGTGACTGAGTTCATTGTATTGTGTGATTGCTAAGTTGATAGAAAAAGTATGGAAATGATGTTGTATGTTATCAGAGGATGCAGTGGCTAGCCATCTCTCGTTTCACATTAAGTAGTATAAAGTTTCATGCGCAGAGGTTGGTCAAGAACTACTTCACTGAGTAACCCACTTACTCATGCCCTCCTTTCCATTTCCTTGTGTTCAGGGCTGTAAGTGGAAGTATATGGATTTGGTTGGGGTTGTATTTGATTGACGGTTAAAGCGTCTGATGACTCTTGGAACCAGTAACAGAAAACGTTGGATGGTCTAAATTGAGTAAACGTGTGTCCATAACACTCGGTCGAAACCCCGATCGGGCGGCGGGCGATCGGGACGTTATAATTGGTATCAAATCCTAGGGTTAAGATCCCTTAGCGTTATCCTAAGGGGTAAGGATGACCGCCATTTAAAAAAAACTATTTCAGTTTTGAAAAAGTGTTTGCAAAAGTATATGAGCAGCTAAAAACGTTTGAAATATTTCAAAACCACCAACTATATCAATACTTCTATTATTGTTCTGATTGATCTATCTATTACAAGATGTCTTCGCCAACCAGTGATAACCATGAAGACGATCGTGAGCTTTGTGGCTCGAAAGAATCGGTTATGGGCGCCATCAAGACATTTCGCACCATACGTGGTAAGGTGATACCCTGCCGGGGACACCCATCGATGAAGCTTAAGTACCAGTCGCTACAGTATGATTGAGCGGAAGAATTAGAGGCGTGAGAAGCACTAGTTCCTCACAGCATCGACTGAGTACGAGCCGGATGTGACGCCAGCAAAGTGAGACGACGACGCCCATGGAAGCCAAAATGGCGCCCGACATTGAGTGGGTTCAGGTGCTGAATGTCGGAGAGCCGCCAAAGAAGAAACGAGGGCGCCCGCGAAAGTCTCCAGCTTCAAATGAAGGCACCACTAAGAAAAGTTCAGAGACATGTATGTGTGAGGTCCTAGTTCAGATGGTGCAAAAGCCCCACACCATACAGGAGTACGTGGAGGAGTTCCTGGTAACAACCAAGAGATGCAAGCCCAAGTCTGCAAAGGATTGGTGCCGGTTGTTTAAGGCTAGACTCCGCAAGGACATTCAGGACGATTTGGGTGGTTCTATGGAGCCTCTTGAGTTTGCGCTAGTAGTGAGAATGGCGGGGCAGACGATAGCCGCAGAAGAGTGGCTCGAGGAGCATGATGTTGATGTTACCAGTTTGGAGTCCAAGGAGGATGATCTGGAATCCCCAACTAGTGGTCCCTGCGATTCGATCCTAGATCTGAGGCCAACCGCGTTTCTCCATGTTGTAGCGGCTACCTGAGATCCTAGTATCATCTCGTAGGAGTTGGACACATGCTTTTCTTATTTATTGTTTGGTGTTGGTGTTTTGCAATTCTAAAAGCATTTTGTGGATCGTACAAATGCCTTGAGCTTTTAAAACTATTGTAGTCCTACTCCATTCAGTTATTATATTCATTCGTTGATTTAAAAAAGATCTTGAGTAAAGTGTGTAAGCCTTGTGTGTCTCCCTTGATTAATGTGTGATTGTATGAGTTAAGTTCGGGTTTTGGATGTTATGTTCGAAGTTTGGAGTTTGGAATTTGAGGAGGAATTCCGAATTACAGGGGGAGAGTTGTAACATCCCAAAACCAATCCATACAAATTCCCTAGGGAAGTTGGGCTTGTCTACGGCCCATTAAGGAAAAACCTATGGTTCCCTTCCTTTCCCTATAAATAAAGTTGTCTCATTCTACTTTTCTCCTATCAGAATTTTGAAGCGAAGCCCTACAGAGAATTCTTAGGAGACAAAAGCCCCAACCTTTGAGCTCTCTCTTCCTCTCTCTCACCGTCTCTCTCTCTCCGCGCGTCATCTCTCTCTCTTCTATCCCTTCTTGCGCTCGTATCTCTCTCTCTCTCATTTTCCCTCACCAAGATCGTGTGGTGGTGGTGGTCGAGTGGTTGGTCGAAAGCTTTTGGATTCTCTCAAGTCCATATTCCCGTTTTCTAGATCAAGATCTCCAAATCTAGTGTAAGGTGAGATGATTCGAACTCATTTTTATTCTCATGATCTTTATATTGGTTGATGAGGAAATAGAGTTTGGTTATAACCTGTTTGAAAGTTAGGTTGACAGATCATAATGAATGTTAGGTTGTTAGATGAATGGATCAAGATGCATAAGAACCCTCACACTATTTAAGGGACTTAATGAACTGCCTTGTGTTGATGTGATGAAAGATATTGTATGCTTTTGTGTGATTGGTTGCTTTAATGATTGTGATGAATGTTGATGAAAGCTAGGTTACTAGAAAGAATTGCAATTCTCGGTTAATAGTGGATCTTACAACTGGTATCAGATGTGAATGAATGAGGAATGTAGTAATGGATGTGAAGTGTATTGTATCTGAGACTAAGAATGGGTGGCATCTAATGAATGAGTTAAAGTTTTAAGGAGTTAGAAAGATATGTGAAAAGAATGGGGATAAGTTAATGAATGAGAATAAGAATGAGAATGTGTAAGATGCATTGATTCAGACACCGAGAATGGGTCCGTCTAGACTGAGCTGTGATGAGTACCCGCGGGACAGTAGCCTAACAAGAGGTACCCGCGGGACAATAGCCTAACAAGAGGTACCCGCAGGATGTTAAGTGAAAAAGACCGTGAACGGACGATGACCGTGAAAGAGCGGGATATAAACAGTGAAGGGTGCCATAAGATCGATTCATGCCGAGTCATGGCATAAATATGGCTATTAAGATCGGGGTGGCAGACAGAGCCGGAAGGGGCCAATGAGTTGAAACTTGGATAATCATTTAGGAAGCTGAGAGACAGTCATGTACGTAAGATCTCTTGGGATAGACCGATACGAGGTAGGACATCCGTGAGCGGGCCATGGTTCCTTACGTCTACGTTGATTGGTGTCAAGTTGTCAAGTGTCAAGTCGTTGAGTTGAGTCAATTTCATGTGTAACATTGACTGAGTTCATTGTATCGTGTGATTGCTAAGTTGATAGAAAAGGTATGGAAATGATGTTGTATGTTATCATAGGATGCATTTGATTGATTGGTTGTAGTGGCTAGCCATCTCTCGTTTCACATTAAGTAGTATAAAGTTTCATGCGCAGAGGCTGGTCAAGAACTACTTCACTGAGTATCCCACTTACTCATGCCCTCCTTTCCATTTCCCTATGCGCAGGGCTGTAAGTGGAAGTATATGGATTTGGTTGGGGATGTATTTGATTGAAGGTTAAAGCGTCTGATGACTCATGGAACCAGTAACATGACACGTTGGATGGTCTAAATTGAGTAAACGTGTGTCCATAACACCCGATCGAAACCCCGATCAGGCGGCGGGCAATCGGGGCGCTATAATTGGTATCAAAACCTAGGGTTAAGATCCCTTAGCTTTATCCTAAGGGGTAAGCATGACTGCCAGTTTTTAAAAACTATTTCAGTTTTGAAAAAGTGTTTGCAAAAGTTTATGAGCAGCTAAAAACGTTTGAAATATTTCAAAACCACCAAATATATTAATACTTCTATTAATGTTCTGATCGGATCTATCTATTACAAGATGTCTTCGCCAAACAGTGATAACCATGAAGACGATCGTGAGCTTTATGGCTCGAAAGAATCGGTTATGGGCGCCATCGAGACATTTTGCACCATACGTGGTAAGGTGATACCCTGCCGGGGACACCCATCGATGAAGCTTAAGTACCAGTCGCTACAGTATGATTGAGCGGAAGAATTAGAGGCGTGAGAAGCACTAGTTCCTCACAGCATCGACTGAGTACGAGCCGGATGTTACGCCAGTGAAGCGAGACGGGGACTCCCATGGAAGCCAAAATGGCGCCCGACATTGAATGGGTTCAGGTGCCGAATGTCGGAGAGCCGCCAAAGAAGAAACGAGGGCGCCCGCGAAAGTCTCCAGCTTTAAATGAAGGCACCACTAAGAGAAGTTCAGAGCCATGTATGTGTGAGGTCCTAGTTCAGATGGTGCAGAAGCCCCACACCATACAGGAGTACCTGGGGGAGTTCCTGGAAACAACCAAGAGATGCAAGCCCAAGTCTGCAAAGGATTGGTGCCGGTTGTTTAAGGCTAGACTCCGCAAGGATATTCATGACGATTTGGGTGGTGCTATGGAGCCTCTTGAGTTCGCGCTAGTAATGAGGATGGTGGGGCAGACGATAGCCGCAGAAGAGTGGGTCGAGGAGCATGATGTTGATGTTACCAGTTTGGAGTCCAAGGAGGATGATCTGGAATCCCCAACTAGTGGTCCCTGCGATTCGGTCCTAGATCTGAGGCCAACCGCGTTTCTCCATATTGTAGCGGCTACCTGAGATCCTAGTATCATCTTGTAGGAGTTGGACACGTGCTTTTCTTATTTATTGTTTGGTGTTGGTGTTTTGCAATTCTAAAAGCATTATGTGGATCGTACAGATGCCTTGAGCTTTTAAAACTATTGTAGTCCTACTCCATTCAGTTATTATATTCATTCGTTGATTTAAAAAAGATCCTGAGTAAAGTGTGTAAGCCTTGTGTGTCTCCCTTGATTAATGTGTGATTGTATGAGTTAAGTTCGGGTTTTGGATGTTATGTTCGAAGTTTGGAGTTTGGAATTTGGGGAGGAAATCCGAATTACAGGGGAAAAGTTGTAACATCCCAAAACCAATCCATACAAATTCCCTAGGGAAGTTGGGCTTGTCTACGGCCCGTTAGGGAAAAACCTATGGTTCCCTTCTTTTCCCTATAAATAAAGTTGTCTCATTCTGCTTTTCTCATATCAGAATTTTGAAGCGAATCTCTGCAGAGAATTCCTAGGAGACAAAAGCCCCAGCCTTCGAGCTCTCTCTTCCTCTCTCTCGCCGTCTCTCTCTCTCCGCGCGTCATCTCTCTCTTCGCGCGTCATCTCTCTCTTCTATCCCTTCTCGCGCTCGTATGTCTCTCTCTCTCTCATTCTCCCTCACCAAGATCGTGTGGTGGTGGTGGTCGAGTGGTTGATCGGAAGCTTTTGGATTCTCTCAGATCCATATTCCCGTTTTCTAGATCAAGATCTCCAAATCTAGTGTAAGGTGAGATGATTCGAACTCATTTTTATTCTCATGATCTTTATATTGGTTGACGAGGAACTAGAGTTTGGTTAGACCATGTTTGAAAGTTAGGTTGACAGATCATAATGAATGTTAGGTTGTTAGATGAATGAATCACGATGCATAAGAACCCTCACACTATTTAAAGGACTTAGTGGACTGCCTTGTGTTGATGTGATGAAAGATATTGTATGCTTTTGTGTGATTGGTTGTTTTGATGCTTGTGATGAATGTTGATGAAAGCTAGGTTACTAGAAAGAAGTGCACTCCTCGGTTAATAGTGGATCTTACAATTGGTATCAGATGTGAATGAATGCGGAATGTTGTAATGGATGTGAAGTGTATTGTATTTGAGACTGAGAATGGGTGGCGTCTAATGAATGAGTTAAAGTTTTAAGGAGTTAGAAAGAGATGTGAAAAGAATAGGGATAAGTTAATGAAAGAGAATAAGAATGAGAATGTGAAAGATGTATTGATTGAGAGATTGAGAACGGATGGCGTCTAGACTGAGATGTGATGAGTACCCGCATGACAGTAGCCTAACAAGAGGTACCCAAGGGATGTTAAGTAAAAAAAACCGTTAACGGACAGTGACCGTGAAAGGGCGTGATAGAAATAGTGAATGGCACCGTAAGATCGAGACAGAGTCATGGCATAATATGGCTATTAAGACCGAGGTGGCAAACATAGCCGGAAGGGGGGAACAGTCTGCAACTCAGATGGTCATTTAGGAAGCTGGGAGACAGTCGTGTACTTAAGATCTCTTGGGATAGGCCAACACGAGGTAGGACGTACGTGAGCGGGCCATAGGTCTTCACGTCTAGGTTGATTGGCGTCAAGTTGTCAAGTGTCGAGTCATTGAGTTGAGTCAAGTCTATGTGTAACAGTGACTGAGTTTATTGTATTGTATGATCGCTAGGTTAAAAGATTAATAATAGATTCAGAATAACTTCATTTTTTGCAAAGTTGATTTGCAGGTATATGCCTCTCAATTAGTCTTTCTCCTACAGGGACGACACCATTTAGTAGTTTCCACAAGAACAATTTGACTTTTGGCGCACAAGCCAGGTTCCAGACATTATTTTGCCAATTAAAGTCAGTGACATTCATAGAATCATCTCTCTTTTCCTCACTCTCAACAGCTGTGTAGTAGCCTGATTTTGTTGAATACTCACTGACTTGGTTCCCAACCAAACAATCTTGTCTTGAGCCCCGGTTAGACGCGGTTTAATACACAAAATCTTCTCTTCATAGTCGGGTAAACAGAGCTGTACCATCTCGAAATTCCAGTCCCTTGTCCTAGTATTGGATTTTATGAACTCTTCTAGTCAACTCTGAGGATAAAAAATGAAGAAACATTACCCGTGTCTATTTCATTGTGAAACTATGGATGGAGTGCCTGATTTCATGTATGCTGGATCTTTACTTCTGTTTATGATAATATGTTAGCAATCTGAAAATAGTAAAATTGGGTTATGATTAAACTACCACTAAAATGACTAATGAATTCAAATATTTCTTGCATAATAGTTTCCTAATCGTATATGTTTCAACAAAACTTATGACTTTTAGATTCTAGAAAGGGTTGGTCATGGTTGCTCTTTTTATCTGATTCAAATGATCAAAATGTTGGTAAACTTTGCTATTGCAGGCCCAACAAAGGAAAACAGAGATAAAAAGAGAAGACTGTATTATCTAAAGTCCGCCGTATGGTTGAACAGATGCAGAATTTGAATAAGCACGGCTAGTTTCTTGTCTTTGTTCTCTCTCCATAGTTTTCAAGTGATTAACTTTAGTCCCATTGAATTATGGACAATGTATCTACTACCTTAAGTGTGGTGCAAAATGTTTGAGATATTGTGTCCTTCAAGTGCTTTTGGTTCCGGAACATTCAAATAAGAGAAACGATTTTAGCTTCTTGGTGTTTACGATTCTTAAAAGCATAAGGTTTTGGAAGGAAAGAGCAAAAACAGTCTCAAGAGACCATCTTTTGTTCTACTTTGCTCAGTGACAATCACCACCCGACCTTTCCCCGTGTTTTGACTTCACTCGCACGATATCACGAATCACTTTTCGATATGCCACCATCCTTTCACTACTTCAGTGCAAGCACGCTTAACCCTGGAATTCTAAACAGATGTGTCATGTGTGACGGAAAAGATAAGCCCCTTTTCACATATCACAACTCGGGATGTTACAGTTAAGTTTCATAAATTTTCATGTGTAAGTTTGTTTCGTGTCTTTTACCTATACAAGAGGCTCAAACTAAAGACTACTTCAAACCGGTAGACAAGCAAGCTGGTACCATAATGGAGGTTCAACTGGAATCAGAGAAAAAAATGATGGGGACAATGACACACAAGAGGAAACCATAAGAAAAATTGAAGAAGCTGAGAGACTCGCTCGGGCTCGTGGAAATACAAATGCAATTGTAGAGGCAAGCACATGAGAGAATATCCAAGATTCAAAATCCTCAGCCAATGAAAAAGTTCAAGCAAAGTTAAAGACAGATCTTATTTTCATGTTGTTGAGACATAATAGATTATAGTCCTCTGAACAAGTCCAAAGAGTTCAGATTCTCGTAGTTGATCAAGCTGAGATCGTATGCCTCTCATTTGTTGGGTTTTTAATAATTTGATTAAGCAGAATAGATCATATACATTTTGTTGGTGTATATGAAGCATGATCATGTCAAAAACATATTTTGAAGTATGGAAACATGACTTTTTTTTTGTGTTTTAGCATAAGAAAGACAATGGTCGAGGTTCTCCTTTCTTACATTACTTGCTTTGGGTGTGAAGAAACTCACGCATCTGATTGTGAACTTCTGATTTCACAACAAGTCGCATTCTCTTAGAGTCTTCCCAAAGAAGGCCTCCCCATTCTTTCTTACAAGCTGCTTCAAACACATCCTGCCAACATCACAATTCCAGGTACTGAGATTCACTACAATGCCTCTGAGGTATGAGAATATATATATATATATATATATATGTATATAGAAAAGGAGGAATTAGATTTTACCTTTGAAGGAAAATCATCATAGAAGTGAGCCTGAGTCATCTCGATTCTCTTCAGATCTGACTGCCAAAGCCGTATCTGCCAAAAACATTATACAATGCATACCTTTGTTAGCACAATGAATTGACACTAGATTATAGATGGGAGTAGTGACATTTTCTGGAATAGACGGGACTCGATCTGCACATCGTGGATGTGAATTCTGCTGAAGAAAAGTTATGATCTGTAACCACCAAACACAAAGGCAATAATAATATTCATAAACACATCTCAAAGATAGCATAAGATTCTTGTACTGTAAACCAACTATTACTGTTGACATGAAGAAATCATGGATCCCTAAAACATGGTTCCCAAAATTATGGACCTTGTTTATGGGAGTTCATGAATTCATGGACCTTGTTTATGGAAGATGTCTTTTGTATTCTCTATATATTACAATGTATTTGCAAAGAAATGAATCAAGGAAATAAGTTTCTCTCCTTCTTATTCTTATTTGTTCTTGAGTGTTCTTGAGTGTTCTTGAGTGTTCATACTCTTTCTCTTCATAAATCATCAATTCTAACATGGTATCAGAGCTTTAAGCTCCTACTTCATTCCGCAAACCTTCTCTATCCTTCTCTTTTATTCAGCAAAGCTTTTATGTTATTCTCATTCCGCAAATCATAAAAATGGAGAAGGAAAACATAATTTCCGTGACCCTTGAAGGTCCTAATTATCTCTCATGGTCAAGAGTGGCCAGAATCACCTTGGGATGTCATGGACTTTGGGACAGCCATATCATGAAGGCTGGAACTTCAAAGAGGATGGCTGAAGAAGATAGATACGTGAACAACCACAACCAATGGGTTCAAGAAGACCAACAAGCTCTGGCTCTCATCTGTAACTCCTTGTCAAAACCAATCCTGAAGATCAATTCTCACATCAAAACCGCCAAGAGACTATGGGAGAGTCTTCAAACCGCTTATGGGTGTTTATGGGAGAGTCTCCAAACCATCTATGAGAACGACCGGTTCCTCAGCTTTCTCCTACACCTAGACTCATCATTCAACACACTGATAAAGAATTTCTTTACTGGAAGAAAGATTTCATGCCTAGATGATGGTGATCCTCTCAAAGGCCAGCCGGATAAATGTAAACCCAAGGAGCAGCAAGCAATTCAAGGGAGAACCATGTATTCTGCTCACATGGGTGATTCAACTGAAGACATGTGGAGAAATCAAGTTGGTACGACCTCATCTGATGATTTTGTGACCAGAAAAGACGCCAATTCCTTTATCTGGAGCACTGTCTTGGCTCTCATTGCTTCCAAGAAGGCTGGTACACATTCTCTTGACTCTAAACCTATCATAATAGATTCAGGAGCAAGCCATCACATGATTTGTGATAGGAACTTGATTAGTAATATCCAGCCTGCCGTAGGGAATGTAGTCATAGCAAATGGTGATAAGGTGAAGATAGAAGGGATAGGGAACCTTAAAGTGTTTGATAAGGAATCTACTGCCTTGTATATGCCTGGATTTTCATCTAACTTGTTATCAGTAAGAAGGGCTACGATTGATTTGGGCTGCCAAGTTGTGTTCAGACCAGATGAAGTTGAGTTTCAAGACCTGAAGACAGGAAAGGTCATTGGAAAAGGGCACAACCATCAGCAGATGTATCATCTTGAGAGGAATATGGTGCCAGAATCATCTATGCCTCACTGCCTGGCTAGCACCGTTAATGGCGCTGAGAACACAATATGGCATGCCAGATTGGGACATCCCCATACAAGAGCTCTAAACCTGATATTCCCTGGAGTGGTGTCTAAGAATGAAGAGTGTGAAGCCTGCATATTGGGGAAGCATTGTAGGACAGTCTTTCCACGGTCTGGCACCACCTATGAGAGTTGCTTTGACTTGGTTCACTCTGATGTATGGACGGCTCCATGTGTGTCAAGGGAGAATCACAAATACTTTGTCACCTTCATTGATGAAAAATCCAAATACACTTGGTTGACACTGATTCAGTCCAAGGATAGGGTGTTAGACGCCTTCAAGAATTTCCAAGCTCATGTCTCCAACCACTTCAATGCCAAGCTGAAGATCCTCAGATCAGACAATGGTGGAGAATACACAAGTCATGCATTCAAACAGTACCTGGCTCAACATGGAATTATTCATCAAACAAGCTGTCCATATACTCCTCAACAAAACGGAGTTGCTGAAAGGAAGAACAGACACCTGATGGAGGTAGCCAGATCAATGATGTTCCACACCAATGTTCCAAAGAGATTCTGGAGTGATGCGGTGGTGACTGCTACTTATCTGATCAATAGGACTCCAACTCAAGTCCTCAAAGATCTATCACCGTTTGAAGTCCTTAACCAGACTAAGCCGGCTTTGGACCACTTACGGGTGTTTGGATGTCTCTGCTTTGTGCTGATACCAGGGGAGCAGAGAAACAAACTGGATGCCAGGAGCACAAAAGCGATGTTCATTGGCTACTCTCCAACACAAAAGGGGTATAAGTGCTATGATCCAGTAGCCAGAAAAGTTTTAATATCAAGGGATGTGAAGTTTGTGGAAACAAAGGGATATTATGAGGTGAAGAATTGGGATGATCTGAGGGACTTACCGCAATCAGAAAGAGCCACAAACCTCAGAATCATTTTGGAGAACTTCGGCATTGGCATGTCTCCAGCAACTCAAGAAACAAGAAGGAATATCCCTGAAGCTACTGCACCTGTTCCAGAAGCTGTAGTTGAAAGGGGGAATCAACAAAAAGCTCATGATCAGGATGAGACCAAATCAGAATCAGTTCCTGAGACTCAAGATCAAGTTCCAGAAGAAATAAATGAGGCAGCACCTGATCAGATACAGCCTTTGCGAAGGAGCACAAGAATCAGGCAACCGAAAGTCTACTTTAATGCTAAAGCTGTGGCACATCCAGTGAGTGCAGTATGCTCGCTTGCTCAATATCCAGAAGAACATCAAGTCTTCATTGGAGAATTGGATCAAGAGTACATCCCAAACACCTATGAAGAGGCAATGCAAGACAAAGAATGGAGAGAGTCTGTTGAAGAAGAGATCAATGCCATGATCAAGAACAACACCTGGTATGAGACTGAGCTTCCAAGAGGAAAGAAAGCCGTGACTAGCAGACTCTTGCATACCATCAAGTATCTTGCAAATGGAAAGCCAGAAAGGAAGAAAACCAGACTGGTAGCAAGAGGATACACACAAGTGTATGGAGAAGATTATCTAGACACGTTTGCACCAGTGGCGAAGCTTCATACAATCCGGATACTCATCTCATTGGCAGTGAACCTAGAGTGGGATCTTTGGCAAATGGATGTAAAGAATGCTTTTCTACAAGGTGAACTAGAAGATGAAGTGTACATGAGACCACCTCCGGGAATGGGAGAGATGGTAAAGCCAGGAAATGTCCTCAGACTCAGAAAGGCGATCTATGGCTTGAAGCAATCACCAAGAGCTTGGTACCACAAACTAAGCACTACATTGAATGGAAGAGGATTTGTGAAGTCTCAAGCGGATCACACACTCTTCACTCTCACCAGCAAGTCCGGGATTATTGTGATCCTAGTCTATGTGGACGACATCATCATTACTGGTAGTGACAAGGAGGGGATCAGTGCCACCAAGACATTCCTCAAGACCGCATTTGACATCAAGGATCTAGGTGAACTGAAGTACTTCCTCGGGATTGAGATGTGCAGATCAAAGGAGGGGTTGTTCATGTCCCAAAGAAAATATACTTTGGATATTCTAAAGGAGGCAGGAGATCTTGGAAGAAGACAAGCCAAGACACCACTTGAAGAGGGCTACAAGACACTGCGAGAGGGGGAGTATGAAGATACTCCATTTGAAGATGTCAAGCAATATAGGAGAATTGTTGGGAAGCTGATCTATCTAACCATTACCCGGCCAGATGTTTGTTTTGCAGTAAATCAGGTTAGCCAGCACATGCAAAATCCCAAGGTTCATCACTGGAACATGGTGGAGAGAATCCTAAGATACTTAAGGGAGGCTCCGGGTCAAGGCGTATGGATGGCTTGCAACAGAAACACTGAGGTTGTTGGATACTGTGATGCAGATTGGGCTGGAGACAGAACAGGCAGAAGATCAACTACCGGCTATTGCACATTCATTGGAGGAAATTTGGTTACATGGAAAAGTAAGAAGCAGAAGGTTGTGTCTTGCTCAAGTGCAGAAGCAGAGTACAGATCAATGAGGAAATTAACCAGTGAACTCATCTGGATAAAGAGTCTTCTAGGCGACTTGGGGATTGAGATCACCAACCCCATGACCATGCATTGTGACAACCAAGCCGCAATACACATTGCGTCCAATTCAGTCTTCCATGAGAGGACAAAACACATAGAAGTAGACTGCCACAAGGTAAGACAAGCAGTGGAGCAGCAAGTGATCCTCCCATGCTACACAAGGAGTGAAGATCAACTGGCGGACATCTTCACCAAGGCGGCCAGCAGCAAAGTTTGTGAGTCCATTCTTCCAAGACTAGGACTCATAAACCTTCCATGTAAGTGATCCCCTCACCATGGAGTGTTCTACTCTTTTTCCTTCGCTTGGTTTTTATCCCAAGTGGTTTTTTCAAGTAAAGGTTTTAATGAGGGAATACTTCATGGCTTTCCAAGCTTGACTTGTTCCATATGGTCAAGCTTGAGGGGGAGTGTTGACATGAAGAAATCATGGATCCCTAAAACATGGTTCCCAAAATTATGGACCTTGTTTATGGGAGCTCATGAATTCATGGATCCTTAAAACATGGTTCCCAAAATCATGGACCTTGTTTATGGGAGTTCATGAATTTATGGACCTTGTTTATGGAAGATGTCTTTTGTATTCTCTATATATTACAATGTATTTGCAAAGAAATGAATCAAGGAAATAAGTTTCTCTCCTTCTTATTCTTATTTGTTCTTGAGTGTTCTTGAGTGTTCTTGAGTGTTCATACTCTTTCTCTTCATAAATCATCAATTCTAACAATTACCTGGTCTGATGTGATGCCATTGTCAAATGCATTGTACAAACTCTCCTTTGTAATTGCACAAGCAATAAGGTTTGGGAGTTGGTACTCTATCCTGGAAAATGCAGCAACTAATTAGGCCTAAGGGGGTTTCAAGACACATAAGATTAGGGTGTTCAGGAGCTTCTACCTCGCAAACAGACGTAAGATTTCACATTGTAGTTTAGATGTTGAGTAAGCATACATCCTGAAGTTTGTTTCCATCATGACATATCCCTGATGAGGAATAACAATCACAATATTACGCGAAATCACGAAAAAGGAGAATTAAAAGGTGTGTGACCTCTTTTCGGAGTGATGAATCTGCCAGACTGACTGATAAATTAGTAGCCAGTTTAGTAGGAATAAACCAACTGTCTTTCCTTCCCTATAATCATTATAAAGATTGGTTCAGCATATGAAATACTTCTATAATCTTTAACTTCTGGTAATGAAAAGGATAACACAAATGGCCTAACCTGTTGAAGCTTGACTAATCCAAATTAAAGTCTGCAAGGTCCTTTAAGTGTAGTTGTCTGAACATCTGTCAAGGTATTTAAGTTATACGCCTGCAATGTGTATAAGAATGTTTGAGGTCAACGAACTAATTAACAATCTTCTATTACAACAGAAAATATCGTTTTTATTACCTCACCGGTAACGTGGAAACTAAGCTCTAACAAAAACGAAATCAAGTCTGCTGGATCTACATCACGCTCCTGAAAGCCAATGGCATTTGGTTACTCATACTGAGAAAACAAAGATACATGAACTTATTAACTAGACCTTGTCAAGGCTTGATACAAACCTCGGCATTTGATATGTATTGTCGGATAATGTACCAAAGCTGGGCATTTGTATCCATCAGCTGAAATTTTTAAAGTCAATACAAGTAATAAGAGATGAGTGACTAATGTCTTGCATTGCATACCAAAAACTGAAAGCCGCTCTCGGTTAATCTCAGGCCATCTCTGTCTCTGTAAGAATCACATGAAACGGTATGAAATAACCATCTCAAACCTACTCAAATCATGATCACAATACCTCTGACTCAATAAACCTCGCTGGAAGAGTTTCATCATGGAGGAGCTGATGCCGGTTAGGTTCTCAACTTGACCCGAATTTATGAGTTGTCGCAAAAAACACTGACACCATAAGCACACAAAATTATTAGCTCCATACTAATGTACATTTCTCTTACACATAACTTCCATCTTACTAGTATTAAACACACAAACCTCCCATTGGTGAAGTGCATAGGTTTCGAGTTCTTGTAGACTTTGAAGCTTAATGGCATTGTTGGAGTTCATAGGTTCCCTAGGCAAAACTCCCCTGAATAGTCTCAAGCTTAGCTCAATAACATCTTTTTGTTGAAAATTAAACTTGATTTGGGCTAATTATCTACTAAACATGTTTTAGCCCAAACTTGACCCAAATTCTAGAATGTGTCTAGATTACTCCTCCACCTCCTTATGAGAAATATCTAGATATATTGTTGGAATTATCTAGATAATTAGAATAAAATAATCTAGGTATTTAGTAAGAATTCTCTATATTTAGGAATAAAATATTTGAGATATTTTGTACTTTGGAGGCTATAAATACCTCCACTCTCTTCTCATTTTGTATCATCCAAGTTTTCAAGAATCATCCAAGAAATAAAAAAAGTTTCTTCTTCATAAAATCTCTTTTCTTCAAACACTTAAACACTTTCTCCATTTCTAATAAGTTTCTCATTCCAACAAAGTGGTATCAGAGCTACAAGATCATTTTGAAGATGGCAAGTAGTGGTGTTCCCTTCCAAGTTCCAATGCTCACAAAGAGCAACTATGACAATTGGAGTTTAAGGATGATGGTTATCTTAGGAGCACATGATGTATGGGAGATAGTTGAGAAATGCTTCATTGAACCAGAGAATGATGGTGGTTTATCTCAAGCTCAAAGAGATGGTTTGAGAGATTCAAGAAAGAGAGACAAGAAGGCTCTCTGTCTAATCTATCAAGGTTTAGATGAAGATACATTTGAGAAGGTTGCTGGAGTAAAGACGTCTAAAGAAGCATGGGAGAAGCTTCAGACCTCATACAAGGGAGCAGAACAAGTTAAGAAGGTACGTCTACAAACTTTACGAGGAGAATTTGAGTCATTACAAATGAAGGAAGGTGAACTCATCTCAGATTACTTCTCAAGAGTCTTGACGGTTACTAATAACCTAAAAAGAAATGGTGAGAAGTTAGATGAGGTGAGAATAATGGAGAAAGTTCTTAGATCGCTGGATTCAAAGTTTGAGCATATTGTTACCGTAATTGAAGAGACAAAAGACTTGGAGACAATGACGATGGAGCAACTTCTTGGATCACTACAAGCTTATGAAGAAAAGAGGAAGAAGAAAGAGGATATTGTTGAGCAAGTTCTCAAGATGAGAATTGATCACAAAGAAGAAAGTAGTCGAAATCATCCAAGACGTGGTGGCGGTCATTTCAGAGGACGAGGTCGTGGTGTAAATGGACGAAGTTGGAGACCATATGAAGACAACTTTAACCAAAGAGGAGAGAGCTCATCAAGAGGTCGTGGAAGAGGAAATGCAAAATCAAGGTACGATAAATCAAACGTCAAATGCTATAGTTGCGGAAAGTTTGGACATTATGCTTCTGAATGCAAAACTCCAAACAACAATAGAGTTGAAGAGAAGTCCAACTATGTTGAAGAAAGGAGTAATGAAGAAGATATGCTATTGATGGCTTACAAGAAGGATGAGCCAAATGAAGTTAGCAGATGGTACCTTGATAGTGGTGCTAGCAATCACATGTGTGGGAACAAAAACATGTTTGTGGAGCTTGATGAATCGGTGAAAACCAATGTGGCTTTGGGAGATGAATCGAAGATGGAGGTGAAAGGTAAAGGTAATATTCTCATCCGCTTAAAGAATGGAGATCATCAATTCATTTCCAGTGTTTATTACATCCCAAGCATGAAGACCAACATCTTGAGCCTAGGACAACTCTTGGAGAAAGGTTATGATATTCGACTAAAGGATAATAACCTTACTTTAAGAGATAATGCAAATAATCTCATCACAAAAGTACCAATGTCAAGAAATAGAATGTTTATCCTAAACATTCAAAATGACATTGCACGATGTCTCAAGATGTGCTACAAGGAGGAGTCATGGCTTTGGCATCTTCGGTTTGGGCATCTCAACTTTGGAGGGTTAGAGCTACTTTCTAAGAAAGAAATGGTGAGAGGATTACCTTGTATCAACCATCCAAATCAAGTGTGTGAAGGGTGCCTACTTGGAAAGCAATTCAAAATGAGTTTTCCAAACGAGTCGGAGACAAGAGCAAGAAAACAATTAGAGCTCATACATACAGATGTATGTGGCCCAATCAAACCAAGCTCATTTGGTAAGAGTAACTACTTCCTTCTCTTTATTGATGATTTTTCAAGAAAGACATGGGTTTATTTTTTGAAAGAAAAATCAGAAGTGTTTGAAAATTTCAAAAGGTTTAAAACCCATGTTGAGAAGGAAAGTGGTCTTGTGATTAAGACCATGAGATCCGATCGGGGAGGAGAATTTATGTCCAAGGAATTTCTGAAGTATTGTGAAGATAATGGTATCCGAAGACAATTGACGGTGCCAAGAACCCCTCAACAAAATGGAGTAGCGGAAAGAAAGAATAGGACTATTCTTGAGATGGCAAGAAGCATGCTCAAGAGTAAGAATCTACCAAAGGAGTTATGGGCAGAAGCAGTCGCGTGTGCGGTGTACATATCAAACCGATCTCCAACGAAGAGCGTTTCTGGAAAGACACCACAAGAAGCTTGGAGTGGAAGGAAGCCCTGTGTCTCACACCTAAGAGTCTTTGGAAGCCTTGCTCACGCTCATATTCCGGACGAGAAGCGTAGCAAACTAGATGACAAAAGTGAGAAGTACATTTTCATTGGGTATGCTGCTAACTCCAAAGGCTACAAACTCTACAATCCTGAAACAAAGAAGACAATTATAAGTCGGAATGTCATCTTTGATGAAGAAGGAGAATGGGATTGGAGATCAAATAATGAAGACTACAACTTCTTTCCATCTTTTGAAGAAGAGAACTTGGAGCAAATAAGAGAAGAACCAGCTACACCACCAACTTCACCAACACCAAGTTCTCAAGGGGATGAAAGCTCAAGTGAAAGGACTCCACGTTTTAGAAGTCTACAAGACATTTATGAGGTAACCGAAAATCAAGACAATCTCACTTTATTTTGCCTTTTTGCGGATTGCGAGCCTATGAACTTTGAAGAAGCTCAAGAAAAGAAGTCATGGAAGAGTGCAATGGATGAAGAAATCAAGTCAATCCAAAAGAATGATACATGGGAATTGGCTTCACTTCCTAATGGGCATAAGGCAATAGGTGTGAAGTGGGTGTACAAGGCAAAGAAGAACTCTAAAGGAGAACTTGAAAGATACAAGGCGAGACTGGTGGCAAAAGGGTATAGTCAAAGAGCCGGAATCGACTATGATGAGGTATTTGCTCCAGTTGCTCGTTTAGAAACAGTTAGGCTAATCATTTCATTGGCAGCCCAAATGAGATGGAGGATACATCAAATGGATGTCAAATCTGCCTTCTTAAATGGAGACCTAGAGGAAGAAGTTTACATTGAGCAACCAAAAGGCTACAAAATCAAAGGAGAAGAAGACAAAGTCTTAAGGTTGAAGAAGGCACTTTATGGATTAAAGCAAGCACCAAGAGCATGGAATACTCGGATTGATAAATACTTCAAGGAAAAAGATTTCATCAAGTGTCCATATGAGCATGCACTTTATATCAAAACCCAAAACAACGATATATTGATTGCATGCTTGTATGTGGATGACTTGATATTCACTGGCACCAATCCGATTATGTTTGAAGATTTCAAGATGGAGATGACAAAGGAGTTCGAGATGACTGATATTGGATTAATGTCATACTACCTTGGCATTGAAGTAAAGCAAGAAGAAAATGGAATCTTCATCACTCAAGAAGGATATGCTAAAGAAGTGCTTAAGAAGTTCAAGATGGAAGACTCAAATCCAGTTTGTACACCAATGGAATGTGGAGTCAAGTTATCAAAGGAAGAAGAAGGAGAGAGTGTTGATCCAACACTCTTTAAGAGCTTAGTTGGAAGTCTACGTTATCTAACTTGCACAAGGCCCGACATCCTACACGCGGTTGGAGTTGTGAGTCGATATATGGAGCATCCAACAACAACTCATTTCAAGGCAGCTAAGAGGATCTTACGCTATATCAAAGGTACAATCAACTTTGGCTTGTATTACTCTATCTCTGACGATTACAAGCTTTTTGGATATAGCGATAGTGACTGGGGTGGAGACGTTGATGACCGGAAAAGCACAAGTGGCTTCGTATTTTTCATTGGAGAAACCGCTTTCACATGGATGTCAAAGAAGCAACCAATTGTTACCCTCTCTACTTGTGAAGCGGAGTACATAGCGGCTACTTCATGTGTTTGCCATGCTATTTGGTTACGAAACTTGCTAAAGGAGTTGAGCCTGCCACAAGAGGAGCCAACGAAGATCTTTGTTGATAACAAGTCGGCAATAGCATTGGCGAAGAATCCAGTCTTCCATGATCGCAGTAAGCACATTGATACTCGTTATCACTACATTAGAGAATGTGTTACCAAGATGAATGTGCAATTGGAGTATGTGAAGACAAATGATCAAGTAGCTGATATCTTCACCAAGCCACTCAAGAGGGAAAACTTTATCAAGATGAGGAGTTTACTCGGAGTAACAAATCAAGTTTAAGAGGGGGTGTTGAAAATTAAACTTGATTTGGGCTAATTATCTACTAAACATGTTTTAGCCCAAACTTGACCCAAATTCTAGAATGTGTCTAGATTACTCCTCCACCTCCTTATGAGAAATATCTAGATATATTGTTGGAATTATCTAGATAATTAGAATAAAATAATCTAGATATTTAGTAAGAATTCTCTAGATTTAGGAATAAAATATTTGAGATATTTTGTACTTTGGAGGCTATAAATACCTCCACTCTCTTCTCATTTTGTATCATCCAAGTTTTCAAGAATCATTCAAGAAATAAAAAAAGTTTCCTCTTCATAAAATCTCTTTTCTTCAAACACTTAAACACTTTCTCCATTTCTAATAAGTTTCTCATTCCAACACTTTTCTAGAAACAAAAAAAAAAAAAAAGAGAGGCTAAGATGTCTTTACCCGGAGATTATATGTTTCTGAAGATTCTTCTGAAATGTAGGGTTTAGGCTGTAACTGGTTTCGCTTTTCATGAAAAAGTCATTATAAGCAAAAGAATTGGAACTCTCACCTTACCAATCATAATCAATCCAAACACAGTGATTAAGAATAAGAGGAGAAGCTTAAGAGAATGACACTAAAAGTGAGTGATGAACAAAAAATAAAATATTATTCCATAAATGGAATAATGAGTTTATTTTTTTAATCATTATTTAAATAGAGTAAATTATGTAGCGGGAAGGAGATGCTCTAACACTCTAACACGGCATATACCAATCATTAAAAATCCTGAGTTGAATCAATTGGTCTAGAGCAACTGTGTGCTTGGAGACGCTATCATCGAGGACCCAGTCCTTCATCGCGGCGGCAGATACAGGATCATCAGTGAAAAGCAACTGCAATACTTATTTCTTGGCCCGTGGTGGGAAAGACTGATTATTCAACTCGGTTAGAAAGAAGATCTCAAAAACTGATCAGCAATGAAGTTAAAACCTGAGAATGGCTTCGCAGATGAAGACATTGTTTTTTTTTTGTTTTTTTTTTTTTTTTTTTTTTTTTTTAAATAAGATGAAGACATTGTTGTAGAGTTTTTCGAGCTTGATGGCCGTGAGAGACGCCACCATGTCTATAAAGTCTTTCGCTATGACCTTAACTTGTGGCATCTTTGGGGACTACTACTCTCACAGGGGTTGTTTTTGAAAGTGCGCACAAATTAACTCAACAAACCCTAAAACAAAAAAGAATCGCAGAAGAAGAGGATGACGAAGATTGATTAGGCCATCGGGTTTCTTCCCCGTTAAAAGCCTGCGGTTTTGTCTATTTATATACGACACCGTGTCACTTTTCTATTTAAATTTATTGGGCCTTTTGACTACTAATGGGATTACAGAGCCCATATGCTTACACAGCCTGCTGTTTTGTCTATTTAGTATGTTGAATTTAGTTTGTGGTAAAAAAAACATTTGAATTTAGGTATTTTTACGGTTGGATCAAAATAACACATGTAATCAAATATTTAAATTATTTGGTTTTGAATACTAATTTAAGATACTAACTAGATTCTGACCCGCGAAGTTGTGCAGGATTATTTATATTTATAATTTATGTTTGTAAATTAAAATTTTATGATTTGATGATATTTTATAGACTTTGGTTTTCGTCAAAATTATATTTTTTCGTTTTGAAATTGGTTTGATTGTTGATTTTTATTTTGGTTCAAGAAATATAGTAATAGTTTGGTTATTTATGAATTTGATTTTGGCTTTAATTTTGTTATTTTAATTTGGTTCAAATAACAATGTTAGGAATCTAATAAAATTTGGAATCTAATTCAAAATTGTGGGTCTGAATAAGGATATCGAATTTTTCTAGAGTCAAGTATCGAAATATGCAGTTACAACTTGTGAACTCAAGTTGATGGAAGTGTTGCTTGAACATCTCGGAGCTATATATATTGCCATTGATTGTCTTAGTGTTAATGAAGCTATAGCCGTTTAAGATCAACTCATTTAACAACACATATATTTCATACAACATATCATTTCACAAATATTTTTACTATGGCTCCAGAAACATTACATATCAATCATATTTCTTAACGTCTACGCTTTACTCTACAGCCATTAACCCAATCACGTTTAAAAAAACATCTAACTTATAGTGGCGATTGAACAAATGTATCAAAGAGAGAACATATGGCATCAAAGGTTTTATAGCTAATGAAAATCGAAGAAGAAAGAGAGTTAGCAGCAAAAAGAATTTGATTACACAGCTTGAAAACAGAGTAGTATTAGGCTTTACTTTAGCCCCATGCTACTGCTAAAGCATGAGTAACCACCAGTTTACCGTCAAAGCCAAAAGCTCTGCAAATACCAAACCAGCTCCATGTAAGCAACTTTAGATTCTTGATACACAAACAGGTGCAAAAGGAAACACTTAGACTGCATAAATCGTTTACATATTCAATAATGTAGGCGGTCAAAGCTAAAGTTCTGAAAATACTAAACCAGCTCCATGTAAGCAACACAGATTCATTATACACAAATGGGTGCAAAAGGAAAACACTTAATAGCCAATAACCCAAAACTTTTTTAATGAATCTAATTGTCTTCCGTGCTAGATATTGGACACTGGTGATGATCTAGGCTTTGAACCTATAGAACCATAACCAAATCAGAAGACACCAGGGCTGTCTCCACAAATTAGAAAAATAGAAGAAAAAACGTAAAGTGTTAATAGAGTCTCGAACTCATGATGGTTGTTGAAAATGAGATTATCATGGTCTTTCTCATTGTCTCATCTCAAGGAACAAAGATTTTTCATTTTTCTCAGCCATTATAGAAGCTCTAAGATTTGCCACTGCCTCTCTGCTGAATTTTGCAATAGATCACTAAAATCTTAAGTCTCCCTTAAAAAATGGAAGGCAAACAATATCGTAATCTAAATTAAACTACTACATTGAGAACTTCAAATTAGTAATCAAACTGAAGAAATCCATATTGAAAATTAGAATTTTTTTTTTTTTTTGAATATATGTTAAATTTATTCAAAGAAAACCCCTTTTTACATTGTATGCAACCTTTTTATGAGAGAAAATTAAACATCTAGCAGCAAGGTTTGAGAGAGCAAATTTATCTTGTGGCAAGCCACAGTGTTAATGCTGCTACAAGCTTGGAATTCCTTGCTGTCGCAGTGATAGGCATTTGTTTCTGATTTGTCGATCCACATTCTTTGCAAGAGATGCAGCAACAGTTGGTACACTTCCATGGCGTCTTTCATTTCGTTCTCTCCATAGCGTGTGAATAGAGACCTGAAGTGTGTATCTCGTTAGGAACATGTGGAGGAGACCACCAGAGGTATCAAGAGCAAGTTTCATCAGGTCAGACCATTTTGTGGTGAAACGGTGCTGCAGCAATTTCCGCATTAATAAAGTCCAAAATTCAGTGGAGAAGGGACACTCAAAAAACAGATGGTCTCTTGTTTCGAAAGGGTCTTGGCATAGTACACAAGAAGAGTTTGCGTTGGTGTTCCATTGTTGCATTCTCTCACCAGTTGCCAATCTGTTTTGATGTGCGAGTCAGTGAAAGACAGCGAATTTAGGAGTGTTGTTCTGAAACCATACTCCTTTTGGCCATTGCAGAGACTGTTCCTGGTGCCTTATCAGTTCCCAAGTGAGCTTTGTCTTGAAAGCAGGACCAAATTTATCCATACTCTGCTTCCACAGTGATTGGTCCTTTGATGTAGTCATGTTTCCTTTCTGCGTTTCAATTACATTTTCCAGATCATTGAGGAGATCACTCCTATGATGACGTCGCCTACGCCTTGTCATAACTGTTGCCACTGTTGCAGTTGATAAGATACCCATATCAATGCAGCCTCGGTGTCCAAAAATGTCATAGAGACGGCCCATAGATGACCAAGAGTCAAACCAGAATGAGGTGTCATGCCCATCACCAACCTTCATCTTGTGGAAATCCTTTGCTTTTTCTCTATGTTTTAATAGCTTACGCCACATCCATGAGCCTGAAGTTGTGTTTTCTCTTACTGACCATAAGACACCGCGCTTGATCAGATTGGTGTTAATCCATGTGACCTAGAGAGATGGTTGCAGAGAAACTATCCTCCAGATTAACTTGAAACAACAAACATTGTTTACTTCTTTCAAAGATCGTAATCCAATACCTCCTTCCCTCTTCGGTTTTGTGACTACCTCCCAAGATACCTTGGCTTTTCGAGCGTTCAGTTCAGGTCCTGACCACAAGAAAGCCGAGAAAAGGCTATTAATCTCTTTAATACTCTCCCGGCAAGATGAAACCAGCCATCCAAAAGTTAACAATACTCATCAAGACCGATTTTATGAGCTGTAATCTGCCCGCGATTGACAAGAAACGATTTGTCCAAGTTCCTATGCGACTTCGAATCTTCTCAATCAATACTCTATAATCTGATTTTCCCATACGACGTGAGAGAAGAGGTAATCCCAAGTAACGAACCGGGAGCTCTCCTGGTTCAAACTCAAACCGTTGCTGTAGCTCAAGAGTTGTATTTCCAGACATTCCAGCATAATATATTGTAGATTTCTCCATACTGATTTGCAAGCCAGAGATACTGCCAAAGTATTTGAAGACATCTACAATACTCTCGATTGATCTTACTGTCCCATCTGTGAATACCATAATATCATCTGCAAAGCTCAAGTGAGTGAGACCAATGTTCTTACACTTTGGGTGATAGCCCATTGTATGATCCGCTGCTGACTTGTTGAGGAGTTTGGACAGGACATTCATACAAATAACAAAGAGATATGGGGATAAGGCGCAGCCTTGTCGCAATCCTTGTTCACTTTGAAAATATCCAGCAAGTTCGCCGTTCACCTGAACCAAAAAGGATGCCGTTGTGACACAGAGAGAGATCCAATGAATGAAATTCTCAGGAAAGTTCATTGCTGTCAAAGTCTTGAAGAGAAAACTCCACTGAACTGAGTCGAAAGCCTTTGATATATCAATTTTCAGAGCACATCTGGAGGAGATAGAGTCTTTATAATAATCTTTTACCAGCTCAGTTGCGAGAAGAAGATTCTCTATAAGCAGTCTGCCCTTTACAAACGCAGATTGGTTGAGGCCAATGAAATCCGGAAGAGTGACCTTTAGTCGATTAGCAATAATCTTCGAAATGACCTTGTAGAGGACATTACAACAAGATATAGGTCTGTAATCCTTCATCTCCCGAGCTACTGTTTTCTTAGGTATCAAGGCTAGAATTGTGGTGTTCACTCCCTTCGGTAAGAAACCTTTAACAAAGAAAGACTGCACTGCAATGATGAATTCTGCTCCTATCACTGACCATGCAGATTTGAAGAACTCGACTTGTACCCGTCTGGGCCAGGGGACTTATCATTCGGCATACCAAATAAAACTTTTTGAATCTCTTCGGGTGTGACCTTCCTAGTGAGAGCCGCTTGTTCATCTACTGAACATCAGTAGGGAAGTAGTGATCGCAGCATATCAACCTCTACACTCTCCAGATTCTGTGGTTTATGTTGCAAGAAGTCACGGAAGAAACCCTCTGCTTCAGATTTAATTTCGTCCTGAGTCGTCACAACTCTGCCATCACGACAATGGATCTCCCGGATGGTATTGATTACTTTTCGAGTTGTTGCAGCTCGGTGAAAAGTTTTATTGTTTCTGTCTCCTACACACAACCAATGAAGTTTAGATTTCTGCTTCAGAAAATCTTCTTCTATCTTTGACACATGCTCCCATCTAGTAAAAGCTTTATTCTCACTTTCTAAGTTTTCCGGAGAAGGATCTCTCATATTTGCTTCTTGTTTCAAACACAAATCCTCATAAGCCTTTGTTGCTTTAATGGATAGATTTCCAATCTTTTCCTTCGCTAGAACTCGGATCTCAGGTGTAAGGGCCTTAAGCTTTTTTGAAAAACGATGTAGAGATGATGTGGACATGAATATAGGTTCTGTGTTCTGCCAATACTTCTCCATCATTGGCTTGAAGCTCTCCAGCTTAGCAATTGCATTCACAAACTTAAAAGGTCTTTTTGGTCGATCAGTTTCTGGATGTAGAAGGATTCTACACCGTAAATGATCCGAGCATCCTCCTCCTTCGAAAACATTGTAAGATTATGAGAACCTTCCATTCCAGTGATCATTGACCAAAACTCTATCCAACTTTTTTGATATTAGACCTTCACCTCTCTTGTTTGTCCAAGTATAAACCGGACCATGAGATCCCAAATCTACAAAGTTGCAGTGGAGAACAACATTTTGGAAATCATGCATTCCAGATGTAGCAATAGGAGAGGATGCGTGCAAAGAATGCTCCTCTATATCTAATATCTCATTGAAATCTCCAACAACAATCCATGGTTGTCTCCGAACTATAGGCGAGTCCTGATGATTTTTAAGTCCTCCCAAAGTGTTTTCCTCTCAGCTTCTGTATTGCGGGCATAAACCACAGTGTAGAAAAACATAGCAGAACCGTCATTTAGCTCCACCGATACTGTGATCAATTGATCACTCTTATAAAAAGGAGTAACCCTCACTTCAGGCCTCCACACCAACCATATCCGGCCTAAGTGATCATACTCGTAGTTTGATATCATAGACCAGTCTGTGAAAACTGATTGTGATATTATCTGACTCCTACCTTCTTTCACCCTCGTTTCCAGTAATCCTCCAAATAAAAAACCCTGCTCCTGCACCCATTTCTTCACTACGGAATGTTTTATAGTTTTGTTGAATCCTCGGACATTCCAGAAGAAACCCGACATAATTAATTTTTCTTGGTATACCTTCTCCTCCCTGCAGTACTAGAGATTGTCTCTTTAGTACTTGGAGCTTTCTGATCTTTAGAAGATTTTGTTTGAGCTTTAGAACTAAGGTTACGATCTCCTACACCCATTTGTGCCTCGACCTCTTCCTCTGTTTTTTGATTTCTCACATCCTCTGTTACAGAATTTCCATCAGCCACTGTACCTTTCTCAACAGGGTGTTCCATTATTTCTCCGTCTTCCCTTTCCTCAATCTCCTTTACTCCATCTTCTGCATTTTCCTCAGCCTCACCATCCTCTAAGACAGCAAAACGTGAAGGAGAAACCACTATTGACGTCTCATCAGTAGCTTTATATCCAGACCTTCCTACTTTTGCAGGAGAAACATTCGACCAGTTTGAATCCCTTGTGTTACCATCCTGGTCACCCGAGATTGTTTGGTTTTGCAGGTTACTGTCTCTGTCCACTCCCTCTGCTACTTTTATCAATTTCTCCACTTGTTGTTCGTCAACCTTCTTTCCCGTTTCTACTGGCCCACTACTGTTAGCTACCTCAGCCGGAGCAATCACTTCTGATTGCTGCCCTAACTCCACAACTTTTGGAACTTGTTCAGCGGATGTCTCAACGTCTTGCCTTGGAAGTATCTTGATCTTTGCTCGACAAGCGTTACTGAGGTGGCCCCACTTAGAGCAGATAGTACATTTGTCTGGTAACCATGTATAAATAAAATCCACTTCTGCGTCTACTCCAAGTTTTGATTTAAACCGGTGAGACTTTGGTAGCTCTTTTGTCATGTCAGCCTCCACGAAAACCTTAGCTTCCTCGAAACTCTTACATAGAATTGTGTCAGGGTGTAGCCTCTTCGGCTTGCCTACTGCACTTGCTATGAATCCCAAACCATCCCATGAAAACATCCTGTGAGGAACGTTTTTCATTATGATCCACATCGGGACTACTTTGATTTCTTCCTCTTCCTCCTCTTCCACTACTGGTGACCCCTTTGATAAGACCATTGGGACATTCGCAATGTTCCACATACCCCTCCTGAGTAGTCGTTTTCGTGTTGCTGTAAAATTAGAAATTTTACATAATGCTATATGGAAGCTTTGCCACGATCCGAGCGATCTGATGAGTCTGAGATCCAAACCCGGGAGGCCAGACCCAATATGGTGCACCGGAAACAAACATGAAGGTACGGTGATGAAGTCGGATAAACGACATCGTCGAGGTTATGTAAATATATTAAAGTTCTTGTTAGAGATTAAATATTTAAACATGCTAAATATATTAAGATAGTATAATTAGCGTGTCTTTATAATATTTAGTCACAACATATCCAATAAGCCCAAATTAAAAACATCACATGGTAAAATTCAAATAGGACTCTGTTTTAATATAATAGATTTAAATCTTCAAGTTTACTTAAGGTGTGATTGGCAGAGCATTGGCATAAGGATTATGCTTCTTATTGTCCAATCAACATTTATTTGAAAAGCATTTAAGAAAACATTTATTAGATGCTAATGCTCTCCAAATATTCTTTACTCAATGCTCTCATATGAAGTTTTTGGTAAAACATTTGTAGTTAGAATAATAAAAACTAAAAATAATTAGATATAATTAGTCTATTTTATTTATAATATAAAAATTTATGTTTATAATTTAAAAATAAAAATTTTCTTTTTGAAAATAAAAATTGCGACTAAATATTTTTAAAAGAACAATATTTCACATTTAAAACATAATACATTTTATATAATCATACATATCATTATTTTAATAACAAAATATAATTTAGTGTATTTTATATATATTATAAATATAAACATATCTATATTATTTATAAATAAATAAATTATATATTATATATTAATTTTATGATAATTTTGTATCTGCATGGTTTACTCATCAACCAGTAAATAAATAATGATAATTTATATATTTTTTTATATATATATATATAATTAATTTATTTTATTTAATAATATCAAAAATAATTTTTATATCCTTACATAAATTATATTTTAAACAAAAATAATAATATTTTACTTTTAAATATAATATAATTTATATATTAAATAAGATTCATTATTTTTAATAAAAAATTTATTATTAATACATATTATATATATATATATATATATATTATTTTAAAATAAATATATTATATACTAATTTTTATGTAATTTTAAAATTTTATACTACTAATGCTCTACCAATTAGTTTATTAAAAAAAATAATGAAATCATACAGCTGTTGCAGCAAGCTGTTGCAGCAAGCTGTTGCAGCAAGCTGTTGCAGCAAGCTGCATTTACAACATATTGATATTGCTTAATCAACAACTGTACCAATTGAAGCCTTAGAATTTTTGTTTTTCTTAGTTTTCTTGGATATCCATTTAAATTTGCTTCGATTTCAGATTTGTACATAATCTCCAAAATATCTATTAGGATCCATTTGAATATTTTTTTACAATTTTGATAGATTCATATTCAATTTTTGAACTTTAGGTTCAGTTACCAAAGATCACACACTGACCATGACGTATAGTGAAAAAGGAAAATTTAACTATTTGTTATCATTATATGATTATTTCCAGTAATCAAAACCTTACAAATCATGGCAATCCTCTTCCGAGAGGCAATACATGATATTCAATATGTTTTAAAATAAGTGTTATTTTAGCATTTTTTTTGTTTTAAAAAGTGTCATTTTATATTTTTAATGTAATTTTGCACACATAATCTCTTTTTTACCCTTTGACCAATAAATAATTTTTAAAATATTTATTATTTAAATAATTGTACATTAAATGAAGACATATAAGTATATTTTTCATTTTTAATACATGTGAAATATATCTAAGTGACACTTATTGAAACAAAAGATTACTTATTTAAATCTACCATCGATGATATATCTTTATTCTAGAGGGCATTATTTAAAATTTTAAATATGTATAGAGCCACTATACGTGAGAAATCATATATTATATATAAACACACTAGAGAGAGAGAGCACGAGAAAAGGGGAATCAAGCAAGTTGAATGTTGGAGTTGTAGGTGGCTCCAGCGGTCCAGTCGACGGGAATCAAGCAAGTTGAATGTTGGAGTTGTAGGTGGCTCCAGCGGTCCAGTCGACGGGAATAGCGTTTGGCGATTGGTAAATCGTGAACTGCTGCACACTTTCTTCTCATATGTCTCCACTCTTTGCAATCCTCCTGAATCATTACAATCATCAATGTTCAAATTTACTCATTAAAATATCAAACCACTTATTTTGCTTACGACTATACTTTAGTCCTAAGAAATATATTGTCTTAAAGATGAGTGTTTTCTATAGAAAGGTAATATGATACTTTATTATTTGTAATGTACAAGACTATTTATACAGAATAGAGAAGCCTAACAGTATTTAATTACATGTAGATCCTTTCTATACATGTCGTATACGCTTTCTTAAGTAGGAGGTATTGAAGTAACTTCGAGCTTGCAAAGTAATTCTTGGAATTGAGGTCTAGGGTGCGCCTTCGTTAGAGGGTCAGCAAGTTGATCACGGGCTGAAACATGGGAGACCCGAAGTGTACCAGCTTGTACATTATCTTGAATGAAATGGAAGTCAAGAGCTAGGTGCTTCATGCGAGAGTGAAAGATAGGATTGGCAAAGAGGTGTGTGGCGCCAATGTTGTTGCAGTAAATCACCGGGGCTCTTGAAATTTCAAAACCAAGCTACGCTAGGAGAGAAGTAATCCATATTATCTCAGATGCTGTATTAGCTACAGCTATGTATTCCGCTTCAGTTGAGGATCGAGCGACTCCATTTTGCTTCTTCGAAGAACAAGAAATGGGACTACTCCCAAGGTAAATAACATAGGCGTTGGTGGAGACAAAATTGTTGGGTGTCACCAGCCCAGACTGCATCAGAGAAGCCATGAAGAGTAAGAGGTGTGCAACGACGCAGAAGGATTCCATGTGAAGGAGTTCCAGCGAGATAGCGTAGTACACGTCTTGCAGCACTCTAGTGTAGGTATGTGGGGCTGTGCACGAACTGAGACATCTTATTGACTGCATAAGCTATGTCTGGTATTGTAAAAGAGAGGTATTGAAGGCTTCCAGTTGTTGTTATGTATTCACTTGGATTGGCCAACTTTGTACTTGAATTTAGCGACAACTTTGGAGTCGTAGACATCAGAGTGGAGACTGGTTTTGCAGTTGTCTTCTTGGTTTTGCTAAGAAGGTCAGTAACATACTTCTGTTGGCGGAGATGCAGTCCAGTGACATTGCGAGTGAACTCAATACCTAGAAAGTATTTGCTTTCTCCAAGATCCTTTAAAGAAAAATGACTATCAAGAGTGGTGATGAGCTGCGCAATAGCGGTTTTTTTTATTACTAGTGATGAGCATATCATCGACATAAATGAGGACATATAGCAGAACATGGCCAGCTCGCTTGATGAAAAGAGATGTATCAGCAACTGAATTCACAAAACCAAGAGTAAGAAGATAGTTGCACAGTTCTTGGTACCTGCTCGCAGCGCCTGTCGTAAGTCATAGAGTGCCTTCTTATATCGACACACATAATCAGGGTGTCTTTATCTACAAAACCCCCTTGTAATTAAATCTACACACATAATCAGGTTGTTTGACATAAAATTCATCAAAAAGATGTCCTTGTAAAAATGCATTGTTCATATCTATTTGGCGAATGCTCTAGTTATGGTTAACCGCTAGATGAAGGACTAAACAAACTGTGGTGAATTGATCACAGGGCTGAAGGTGTCCATGAAGTTCTTGTCTGGTCATTTGAGGAACTCCGAGCCACTATTCGTGCTTTATACCTGTCACTCTACAAGAAATGTGTCTTTAACAACGAAGCTTTACGACAAAATTACTTTTTCGTAAATGTACAAGTCTATTACTAGGATGTTACGACGGAATCAAAATTCGTCGTAAAGTCCTTGTAAATTTACGACGAAAAGTGTTCATCGTAATCGACATGTACGTTTACAAGAAATTTACGACGAATTAAAATATTCGTTGTAAAGTCCTTGTAAGATTACGATGAAAATATGCTCATTATGTTTGGTGAAAACGTGTTTATAGGGTGCTTTATAAAAGTAGATTCGTTGTAAATTCCTTGTAAAGCATATGTGAGAGAGTTGTAAAACCTAGTAAATATTTTCCTTGTAAATTCATTGTTATATATTCACCTACCAGATTCAAAAATTTCCTATATATATGTTCATTCTCATAACAACATACCACACAAACGAAAGAAAAAGAATAAAAAAAAGTCGGATGGTAGAAATATTTACAAGTTATGGAGTTGGATATATATGCACAAGGATGTTGACGGTAGAGTGAAGAATGTATTTCTTAGGGGGCTAGAGACATTCATGTACCAGGCGTGCAATACACCGATCACACAGGAAAGTGGTAAGATGTTTTGTCCTTGTCGGGCGTGCAAGAATTCAAAATTCGCCTGTAGTGAAACTGTATGGAAGAATTTATTTAACATAGGCTTTACACCAAATTACTATATTTGATTTCAACATGTAAAGGGTTATGGTGGAAATTAAGCTAGTAGTACTAATAGTAATCTTCATGATGCTGGTAATAGTCAAGAACCATATCATTTTCATAATGAATATAGTTACCATCAGGAAGAGAAGATGGTAGATCATGATAGGGTTCATGAAATGACTACTGATTCATTTTTACATGAAACCACTACAACAATATATGATGAACCCGAAAATGTTGAATAACCGAACTTAGATGCAAAAATGTTTAAAAAGATGTTAGCTGCTACAAATTTAACCAATATACCGTGGTTGTAAAAAAGGTCTCTCTAAATTGTCTATAGCAGCTAGGATGATGAATATTAAAACATATTATAATTTACCTGAGAATTGCATAGATCCATGGGCATAATTGTTTAAAGAATATTTTCCAGAAGACAATGTATCAGCTGAATCTTTATTATGAGATTTAGAAATTGGTTGATAATCTTAGATTGCCTTCGGAGATGATAAATATTTGCATCGAAAACTACATGATCTACTGGAGGGACGATGAGAAGTTAGAAGAGTGTCGTTTCTGCAAGAAGCCATTATTCAAAACGCAAGGACGTGGGAGGAATAGGTTACCGTACCAAAGGATGTGGTACTTACCAATTACAGACAAGTTGAAAAGATTATATCAATCTGAGAGGACTGCTGGAGCGATGAGATGGCATGCTGCACATGTCCAGAGGGATGTCGAGATCGCTCATCCGTCAGATGCAAGAGAGTGGAAACATTTCAACACGGTACCCCCAAATTTGGCAAGAAATATTCGGAATGTGTATCTTGGGTTATGCACATATGGATTTAGTCCATTTAGAATGTCTAGGAGACAATATTCTTTTGTGTCTAGTCATTCTTAATCCGTATAACCTGCCACCGGAGATGTGCATGGAACAAGAACTAAAGGACTTATGGTCAGCAGGGGTGAGGACGTATGATTGTTCCATGAAAATTTTTTTTATGATGCGAGCAGTTCTGTTATAGACTATAAGTGACTTTCCTGCTTACGGGATGATACCTAGATGGGCAACACATGGAAGGTTATCTTGTCCATATTGTCTTGGAATTACATATGCTTTTCAACTAAAGAATGGTAGGAAGACATATTGGTTTGATTATCATCGTTGATTTCTTCCCCTTACTCATCCATACCAAAGAAACAAGACATTGTTTGGGTACAAAAGAGTTGTCAGATACATTCCTCCTCCATATTTAATTGAAGAACAAATCGAACAACAAATTGATCACTATGGAGCTTTGGAAACTGTTCCTCATGGAAGAAACTGGCATGTTCCTACAAATATGCCTGATGGGTATGGGGTCGCTCACAATTGGCATAAAAAGAGTATATTTTAGGAGCTTCTGTACTGGAAGGATCTTCTTTTGCGACACAACCTCGATGTGATACATATAGAGAAGATTTTTTTTGACATCATCATGAGTACAATACTAAATTTTCACGGGAGGACAAAAGACATCAAAAGTCAAGATTAGACTTACATGATATTTGCTTGAAAAGTGAGTTGCATATCAAGAGCAATGGAAAGATTCCAGTTCTCATCTTTCGATTTTCATCAGAAGCAAAGACGACTTTGTTCAACTAGGTGGCATCAAAAACTTTATATGGTGAACACTTTAGTATAATATGTATTTCTAACGGTGTTACTTTTCTTGTAGGTTGATTATGATGATCCATACTACCTGGTATGTTTTCATGATTTGATCCTAGGTCATGTAGCAAAGGTGACCACATAACCTATGTATTTCACACGAGGTTTTACGTTTCACGCATATGAGTATGTAAGACGACATGCAACAGGTAACTATGGAGTGTGTGTGACAGGCGAAACAGACTTTTACGGGATTTTACATGAGATTATTGAAGTTGATTTTTTGGGGTTACTGAAAATGAAGTGCGTCCTCTTCAAATGTGACTAGTTCGACTCTATTCTGACTAAAGGTACTCGGATTAGCAAATTTGGTGTTGTCGATGTGAATTCTGGAAGAAGATACAACAAATTCGAGCCTTTCATCTTACTTCTCCAGCCGACCAAATTATCTTCATTCCATACCCACACCTTAGAGATTCCGGAATAACTTGGTTAGTGGCTATCAAAATTACTCCTCGTGGATGAATAGTTGCTGGAGAAGAACCAGATTTGCAAGAAGAAGCGTGTATCATTGAGGTTGCAATACATGAACAACAAACCGATGACATTCTTCTCATTGACCTGGATAACCGTCAATATGAAAATTTTCTCGACGATATGACGGATGAAGCAGGTGAAGACGAGTTTGGTGAAAATGATGATGATCATTGTACTGATATTGATGAAGATTCTAGTGACTCAAAATGAATTCAAACAATTGTTTTTAATATTTGAATATGTGTAAGACTTCATTATGTTTGTTATTTGATTGGATTATAGAACTTGTTAGTTCAGATTTTAAATATTTAATTGGAGTATTAAACTGTAATTTAATTAATGATATAATTAGAATTTACGGCTTAAGGTGATTTAATTAAGGGTTTAGGGTTATATTTTATCACAACAAAAAAAATTTGGAGTTTAGGGTTTAAGGGAAATGGGATGAAGAGTGAAAGAAAAATATGAAGTTATAGATAAGTGACTTTGAGGTTTAGGGATTTGATTATCAGGGTTTTAGATATATTTGTTGTGACTTCGTCGTAATTGAAAACACGCGCATGGTACATTCTTCGTAATGGTTCCTAGTAAATTCTTCGTAATTGAAACCACGCGTGTGGTACGTTCGTCGTAAAAGTTCCTAGTAAATTCGTCGTAATTGAAAACACGTGCATGGTAATTTCGTCATAATTGAAAACACGTGTGTGGTACATTCGTCGTAATATTACGATGAATTTACTAGGACTCCAAATTTCTATATATACTCGAGGATCAGTCACGAGGCTTGCCTCGTGTATTCCTCTCAACCTTCTCTCTGCAGTTTAAGGTATGTTTGTTTTTTTTTTTTATAAAAAAATTTAGGTTAGGTAGTTACTAAATGGTTAGATTAGGTGGTTATATTAAGGAACATAATTTTATTAGAAATTGATTAGATATTTTTTAGAATCTGATTAGATATTTTCCTTGTTCGGGAACTCTCTAGACGTTACGCGTGCGGCTGACGAGGGCCTAGCGATTTATTGAAATCTCGAAAATAAATCGGGGAGTACTCAAGGATTAATTTTGAATTTATTTATATATAACTAATAGTTTTCTAATAGATAGCAATGAAATTGGCGTGGTGTAGCGTTAATTACCTTTAGTATCGGCCATGAGGTTGTGGGTTCGATAGCTCCTCAACTTATTTTTGCTTTTTTCATAATTTATTAAATGAAGGGCATTTCTGTAATTATATATTTATCTTCTCCACTAACAGATTAGGGTTTCTGCAAATATTCTCCATGGCCGCCATTGACATTATTCACATTATGTTCATATTTTTTTGTTTTTAAATCAAGATTTACTCTCTAAACTCGTAGATTAGACATATATGAATTGATTTAAAGTTTTAGAATGACAAAAAAACGAAAATGAATCGATTTAAAGCTTTAGAATGACAAAACGAAGTTTTTATGAACTCCGCCTAGTTCACCGATTTGGACCAAATCAAAACATCCGGGAGCCGCCGAGCGCTTAAACACCATAAAGCCAGACGTGGCGGCCGCTTTTGAGAAAAAGGAATATTTTTTTTAGAAATTGAATAGATATTCTTTAGATGGCACCTAGGAGACGACCCACTTATTTCGACACATTTGCATTCGGTACTGGGACATCTAGTTCAGCTCCATCATTTTCTTCAGATCCAGATGCGGTCCCCGAGTCAAAGACGCTTCAGGGAGTTTCTTGGGCTACTCCTCGTCTTTATGCACCCCAAAACACCGACTCCACATCCTGCCCCAACAACCGGAGTTTATCCGTATTTGTTTGTCCCTCCATCTACACCGTATGCTACATATACAATCGAAGATCTTCTTGCTCATCATGGTCGTGCATGACTGAAGATTTTGGACCCCGATACCCCGGAGGGTACTTATTGGTAAGTTTTTAATTTTATTAATTTTGATTTTTAACATGATATTTGTTATACTCGTCTAACAAGTTCATATTATTTTCAGGTTTGGAGTCGATAATTGTGTCAGACGAAGCATTTCTGACACGATAAAAGGTTATTTCATCGAGGCCCATCCGAACTGGAGTATGACTCCCAAGAACGTTAGGACCACGTTGTTCAAATGTTTCAGGGGAAGATTTTTTCATTTTCTTATTTAATAATTAATTATTTATTTTAATTTTTCTAATTCATTTATTTTATTTTTTTCAGCAAAGGTGGCACTGGTCCATAGCAATCAACGAGAGAGTTAAGGCGGAATTTGTTGCTAGAGAAAAGATCCGCCTTTGCAACACTGTCTCAGATTGGAAGGACAACTTGGAGTATTACAGATATGATGCGAAACCCACCGATCTCACGAAGGATGTATGAGATGGCCTCATCGCCTATTGGAAGGTACCTAGCTCGATCCATACATCCAACAGTTTTTCTTCTCCCACATGACGAAGGATGCGGATGGTAACTTGCTCATGCTTCATACAACCGGGCAAAACCTCCATGTCGGAGTTCGTCTACGAATTGTAAATTTTATTAATTTTATATTTTTTATATTTTTTTAATTGTTATTATCTTATATAAAAAATTAATAAACTTACATTTTATATGCTTTTGTAGGCTAGGATGACCAGAGTGATGTCATTGCTGTATGAACTATTCAAGATCACTCACCATAAAGCGAACTGGGCTTTTGTAGATACACGGTTGGAGAAGCTCTTTCGCGACGTGGTTGCACGGATTGAAGAGCGCGAAACGCAGCTAAAACAGGCGTCTACTTATGGATTACCCGTCAAATTTTCTACACAAGAGGTGAACATGATCTTCGAAGAGGTAAATATTTTTATATTTTTAATTTTTAAATTTCAAATAAAGTCTTTTTAATTTTAAATTTTATAAATATTTGTTTTAAAAAGTGGAAAAACAAGGGGCGTACGATGGGAATAGAATCCATCAGCGACGTCCCAAAAGCGACTTCGTCTTACTAGTCGAGCCGGGATGAGTTGAATGCATGGCTGAAGCATGTTTGTTTGCAACCCTAGAGGATCTTCTCGATGTTATGGCGGTTGGAAACCCGGTTCTACAGAGAGCGTTGGAGGAGAGACGTTGGAATCTCAGCGAACAAACACCGCTCTCTGATCATGTGAACAAGCCTCGAGACTCTACGGGAGGGAATGAGACCTCCAACAACTACTTCGACAATGTCGACCTCCCTTAGATTAGTTTTTTTAAATATTTTCATTTTGTATTATAATTATTATTTTATAATTTTCTTAATATTTTTCGTTTTATTAAAAGTTCTATTTAAAATCCTCGTAAAATTTACACGTAATTTATAAGGAATAACTTGTAAAATCTTCGTAAAATTTACAACAAATTTACATGGAATTACTTGTGCATTCGTCGTAATATATTACGAGGATTTAACAAAGTATGACATGTAAATTTAATGAGTACTTTATTCGGAAATATTACAAGGCATTTACAAGGATCCATTACTAGGAAAGTACGACGAATATTCCCCTTCTCTATTACGACGAATATATTTTGTTGTAAACGCTAGTAACGGTGTTACGATGAATCGTGCATTACGACAAGAGTTTTACAACGAAACATGATTCCTTGTTAATTCATCGTAATGTCCTTATTACGACGAATTAACAAGGAAATGTGTCCTCATAATAGGCGCATTTTCTTGTAATGTCAAGTTTACCATCAGGTAAGTATTTTATTGTAAAAATCACCTTGCACCCAATAATATATTGATCAAGGCGAGGAGGAACAAGTTCATGTGTTCCATTTTTGATAAGAGCATTGATCTCCTCTATCATTGCATTTCTTCCATTAGGACTTCTTAGGACATCTCCAACAAGCCTCTTCATTTTTAGTGAGGCCCACCCTTAAAATAAAAGGTTGAAGGGGTGATTTTCCAATGGTGACCTTCAAATCTTTTCATTTAAAAGTTTATACTTTAGTCCTTAATTTTGTTAATATTGAATTGTGATCATTAAACTTTAATGAATAAATAAGGGTCGACGAGCTATTTCTCCACAAATACTATCGTATAGCACCAAATATCTCCAAAGTATGATTCTGTACTATAGTTCGAAAGCTATTTCCCCACCAATCTTGGTTTTCTCACGTTTTTGAAAACTGAATTTGAAAAATCACACTCATGAAACAAACTGAACAAAACTAAGCCAAAACAAAGTAATATCATACCAATAATAAATCTAAAGCAGAATAAAAACTCAATCAGACATTTTAAAACTTAAAAGATCCAAAAGAACAAAAATGCCAAATCATTTTCCATCAACAATCTTAAAATTATTGGTGTGTTTAAAAAAAATAAACCAATATAAACTGATTTTATGGATTTTTTTTATTTTGATTTTTATACTCGTGGAGAAATATGGATGAAACTTTATATTCATGGGGAAATAGGATTCAAATTTTATTCTCGGGGATAAATAGCACGAGATCATACTTCGGGAGACATTTGGTACTATATGATAGTACTCGTGGGGAAATAGCTCGTCGACCCAATAAATAATAAGCACATATTAATATATGGTATTAACATAATTAGTAAATAAATTTAATAATAACATCAAATTACTTATAATAAAAAAACATAAAATAGTATATAAAAATAAAACACAAACAATTCAAATTACAAATATATAAATATAAAATACAAAACTAATTAATACGATTATTTTCGTAATGCTCTCATATACGCTCAATCAATACATTTTTAAGTGATAAATAGGATTCCTTATGTTTTACCTGAAGATTACGAGCAATAAATTGTTGAAAACGCATATCTTTGTTTATGGTCATCTCAACGCATATCTAAAAATTGTTAAAAACTTGGTGATCTTGGTGGTTCGAGACCAAATTTACCTGAATATTAGTATTGTAATATCTATATATATATATATATATATATTAATGTGTAATATTTCAGCTTATGTAACTTTTATTATGATGTAAAATATTATAATTGTATTATTATTTTAGATCTGTCTAAAATTTTTGAAATGTATTATTATTATTGTGTGAAATAATATGTTAATATTATATTTTTATTAATAATATTATATTTTGTATATAATATTTATGAATATATTATTATTATTATTATTATATGAAATTAATTTTATAAGACCATAATTATACTATTTAAGTGTAAATATAATTATATTACTAAAATGTAACATAAAAATAATAAGTACACAATCACAAAAATATACAACAGAAGGATTAAGTTAAAAGTAAATAGTGTTTTAAATGCGTGAATAGTGCACCTTCAAATTTGAAGGTACACTATTCACCCCTTTAAAATTTGAAGGGATATAGTGTTGTTGGAATGCAAACCCTTCAAAAATGAAGGGATAAAGGGCTGTTGGAGATGCCCTTAGCAACTCAACTATGGTTTTCGGTATAAGTAGGTTTTGCTTTGATGGTGGTGGTTAAGGAAAATTTCTGGTCTGGTTTGGTGATATTGTTTTTGGCGCGGGTATGCATAGAGGGCGAGTTTAGTGGTGGTTGTAGAGGTAGAATCTGATAAACAGGAGGCTGTGGTGGGTGAGGAAGATGGGTGTGGAGATGTATTAGGAGATAGAGGTGTAGGTTGAGTATGGGATGCAGATGGTGAGGGTTGAGGATTAGGCGCTAAGGGTTCCATTGTTGCTGCTGTAACATGAGATGATGATGACGACGTTGTTGTCGTTGCCGGAGTCGTTGTCGCTGCTGATGGCATGTGAGGATCTTGAGACAGTGTTAGAGTGTGTACAAACAGCCTAGTTGGTATCGGTGTGGGTGGATGAAAGGGGACTGTTGTTGGTGTTTGCTCATCATGAAGTGACGGGTCTAAAATCAAAGTCTTGAACGGAAACTGAGTCTCATAAAAGGTGACATGTCTAGATGTATAGACAGGTCAGAATATCTTTCCAGGCACAAATAAGCACTCTGAGTGAGTAAGTATCCAAGGAAGATACATAAAGCAGACCGCATATCAAGTTTGTGAGCCGCATAAGGACGCAACCATGGGTAACATGCGCATCCAAAACACTCGTAACTTCAGATAGTTTGGTTGTGTACCAAAGAGTTTGAAGTACGGCGAGGCATTCTTGATGACTGGTGTCGGCATACGGTTGATTAAGTATACAACCGTTGTGAAGGTGTATGTCATGTAAGTTGATACGATGAATACATGTACTGTCGAGCTAACGAATTTATAGGGCCTCTCGAGATAAGAGTAGTGAATGATGGGACGTTCGATTCTCTTATGAACTTGTCCATCTCAAAAGGTGCTTTGATTACTCAATACAAGACTCCAACATGCATCACAACCGAAGAGGACTTACAAGAATTGGAGACAAATGTGGTTGTTAGATTCTTCGGTACTCTTAGAGGATATCACCGCTTAAGCCATGATATTGTCCAAGAAATTTGGGAGAAATGTGTGTGTTTTATTTGTTTTGTCTTGTTTTTTTACTATGGATTATTTGCTTGTTGCTTCATTTATAACAGATATGATTTGGTATGAACATATGCTTTAAGAATTCTCGAATTATTATTTTTAGTTCTTTTTGTTTATCTTCGTTTTACTTATTTTTATTTGAGTTTCATTTTCTAATAATACAGTAATCTATATGTTAGATCATTTTCATTTCTATTCCATAATTTACTCTATTTTAAATTATGGAGCAAGGATGAAGATGCCCTTAATAACTAAACCTCTCATGTATCGAGATAAAACTTTTGATTAGATCCTCGAGATTTCGAGCTTTATTGTTTTTTTTGGTGAACAGAATATAATATAGTGTTTCAAAAATTAATTACTACAGTATGTTTTAGTGTTTAAAAGATACACTACACAGGGAGGAATTACACAAACTAACAAAGTCTCAGATGATAATATTTAAGATAATACCAAATAAGAGTGTTCGTAGGGTATTGATACAACTTTTTTTTTTGTTATACATCCACCATTATCTAATACTATATGATACTAGTTAAACTCACACTACTTGACATGTTTGCTAAGCATATATTTTAAAAATCAGGGAAATAATCTAGATGGATAGATGAACATAATTAGATAATCATTTTAGCAAAAAAAGAAACAAAAGCTTTTTAGATATTGTTTAGTTTTATTACAGACAGAGAAAGCTTACCCAAAAAATCGCATAACGTTACAAATACTCAACAAAAGAAAAAAAAAACAAATAATTTGAGAGAATAAATACGAAAAAACTTTGAACTGCTCCAAGCTTAAACAAAGGACGAGGAGAAAGAAGAAGAAGAAACGAATCTACAGAAACAAAGAAGAAGATCAATGGAGCCTCCACCTCCTGAAAGATCAAAACGCCTCCACAACTTCACCTTACCTTATCTCCGTTGGGGTCAACAGAGATTCCTCAGATGCGTCAATCTACCTTCTCCTCATCTTCCTTCTTCTTCTTCCTCTCCTTCTCCAGATCAAGCATCCAACAGATCCGTTGTGTCGGTGTCGGCGACGGCTCGGCCGTGGAATCTGAGGACGAGAAGAGCTGCGTGTAGTGAACCGGGAGACGAATCTCCGGCGAAGATCGTCGGAATCGGCGTGAAGAGAGGTGTGGATGAAGAAGAAACGGAGAAGGATGAGAAACTGAAATTCTCGGTTTCGTTGTTGAAGAAAGAGATCGAAGAGGATTTCTCGAACATGATCGGGAAAAGACTTCCGAGGAGACCTAAGAAGAGACCAAGGATTGTTCAGAAGAAACTTAATGTAAGCTTTGTCTGAAAATTTTTATTGTTTGGTCTGAGAAAATAATCAAAATCATTGCTTTTGCTAATTCTTTTTGTTTTGTTTTGTTTTGGGAGCAGACGATATTTCCTGGATTGTGGTTATCAGAAGAAGTAACGATAGATTCATATGATGTCCCTGAAGCTCTTGAAACGTGACAAAAGGTCTTAACTTTGTTTCTCTCTGTTCTTGAGACATTCTCAAGTTTTTTTTTATATTCTTCAAAGAAAATGTTTCTTCTATTATCAGTTTATTCATAAATGTTTTAGTTAAGAAGATTGTAGTAATGGTGTATTCATCACCAGTCTAATTGTAATCTCCAGCTGTTTGTTTGTTTGTTATTTTTTAAGTAATGCAGTTGCTTCAGTGTTGTCTCTCTGTAACTTTCTTTCCATCCACTAAACAAGAAAAGGTTATTAAATCTTGTCCATATTCTCTGTTGTTTTCACTGTGGGTTATATTAGTAACTGCAAGACTTAGAAGTTCAAAACTTTTGTCTTCTTGAGTATGTTTTTTTTATGACTCGGTGCCTTCATGTGAAAATGTTCTGTTGAGTGCTGGACATGTTTCTCTGCACATTGACCTCTCAAATGGTATGAGCTGGTTTCTTTCTCTTTGGTCATTTGAGTGACAAGTGCGAGTGTATTTGTTGAATATCAAGATTACTTTTGAGTATGTATCACTGAACAAACTATGCTGTTGTTTTTTTGACTAAGCAAATATGATCATACTAATGATGATCCGTTGTATATCTTGTGTAGTTTCTTATTCTTGGATTTTCATCTCTGTAGTTTCTGATCATCTTGCAAGATCTTTTTGCTATTATATGTTGTTTGATGGCACTGCACTAGTTTCAGACAAAAAATTTCAGATATGCTTAAAATCACATGAGGTTCACACAGTTTCCTTCCTCTCTAAAGTGTTGCCATATTTACACAGACGATCAAGATTAGTAGATGCCTGAACGAACTCAGCCTCGCAATTTTGTGCAACTTTAGCTACATACTTCTTTGAGGTAAGTTATTTGCTTCTTCTTTATTTCTTTCTCAAGACTCAGTTCTATCACTTTCAAATGTTCATCTCAATGAGACTGGGCTGAGCTTGTGTTAATCCCTTGCTCTCTATGTTTATGATCCTTAAATGATGATCTATCCTAACGGTAACATACTTATTCAAACTCTGTGAAAAAATACACAGATATTTTGATATACATATAAGTAATTGCTTTCTCTGGAGACAAGTAATGAGTGCCTAACCACAATCTTTAGACAGATTACGCCTTCCATTATTATATTCCAAACTTAAAACTTCTTCCCACCAACTAACTTATGAGTTTTATTCCAAACCTTACAACTTCCATTGTTCTAAGAAGCAAAGTTTGACATTATTTGGCTTTCTTTCTTTTGTTTCCAAAATATGATCTGCACGGAGTCAAATCACCAGCGTATTTCATTCTCCAGTGATCTTGGCCGCCCATCCGATAACTCACCACCACCACCACCAACACCACCACCTGTGATAGAACCACCAGTGCTTATCCGAAGAGACGAGAGTCTTCTTGATTCATCAAACTCTTCTTTCGAGTTCCATATCTCAAACAACTTTGACCCTGGAGACTCCTCACCAGCCGATGAGATCTTCGCAGACGGCATGATCCTCCCTTTCCATGTAACCCAAGCTTCCACTGCTCCAAAACGTCTCTACAAGTATGAACTCCCTCCCATTACCTCCTCTCTTTCTCCATCTCCTCTCCAGCCACAACCATTACCGCGAAAACACAGCGAGAAGGAAACCAGCGGCGCAAACTCGGACTCAGAAGCAGAGAAGTCGTCAAAGTCGTTTTGGAGCTTCAAGAGAAGCTCCAGCCTCAACTGCGACATAAAGAAGAGTTTGATCTGTTCCTTTCCTCGTCTCACGAGAAGCAACTCGACAGGTTCGGTTACTAATTCAAAGAGAGCAATGCTGAGAGATGTTAACAACCATAGGGTCACTCCTACTTCTCCTTCGTCCTCTGTCTGTTGCAACTATCAGTTCAGGCCTCAAAAGAACGCAGGAAAGAAGGGTGAAGGTGAAGGAGGTGAAAGCTTTTCCATCATTCCTGTCATCAATGGTCCATCTACGTTTGGGTTAGGATCGTTTCTACGTCACTCGAAAGATAAGACCAAGAAGAAGAAGAACAAGAAGTAGATGATCACAGGACCAAGAGAGATTCAGAGTTGATAAATTATTATTCATCGTTTGATTGTTGTCTACAAATTGTAGAGGGTGTTTTCTCGTGTTACTACCAAACGTTTTAGGTTGCTACAATATTTTGAACTGGACACAACCTCAGTGACATGTTGGTAATCAGACTTCATAACTAACAGAAACTACCTGTAAGTTGTAACAGTAATTTTATTGCAAACAAAACCAAGTTTTTGTTGATACTTATTTTGAAATGTCAATGAAGAGATAAGTAAGATGTGGGTGGCACCAATGCCCTACTAAATCTCTATATACACACCAGAGTTGATAGGTGCACATATCAAAAGGTTAAGATGATTTAATCTTAAAGAAATGTGTTCATGGAATTAGGTGTAAGTGACCAACATTAACATTTGTTAAAGAGTAGTTGTAAAGCCAAGTCTAACTTGACCCGTTTACTAAATTAAGACTTTTAAGTTGTTTAAGTGATAAACATTAACATTTTTTTGTGTTTGAGAAATTGGACATGACATGTTACCCATTTGTATCAGAAGACAAAAATCACAAACAAACATCTGTGAAAGACTAGTTGTAAAGCCAAGTATAACTTGACGCGTTTACTTCATTAAGACGTTAAGTTAAACAAGTGATTAACATAACCTTTTGTGTTTGAGAAATTGGACATGACATGTTCCCCATTTGTATCAGAAGACGACAAAAAATTGTCAAATATTTTGTGATTTTACATTACATTTTACCCACTAATATACAGATATAAAGGCTTTTTAGATACATATTGTGATCTTTATTAGAATACAATTATTTCAAGTCTTCTCGTTTTTGAATTATTTTTTGCACAAAATTACATGTAAATTGTACACAAACTTACGTAGATCATATTAAAAATCGTAAAGGAAGACACCATAGTTTAACAAGCTCTGTGATGCTATCTGAGATCGATGACATCAAACTTTAGATTAGGGTTCATGTAAACATCCGTACATGTATTGTAGATTGGCCCTCCGTCTGCTGGTGAACTGTGCGCATGAAAGCCACGCTGATCACAATTCCTTATCACCGTCATGCCTCCCGGCGTTGTTAGACGAAATATTCCATGTTTCCTAATAGTAACAGAATCATCTTATGGTTTCTCGAATCAATCATGTTGAAAGATAAAGAAAGGTTTTGGTCTTTCATTTGTTTTTATTACCTTGAAGAGTCTTGCGGCGCCATGACGATTGCCACAGCTTCTGGTAACATAATCTGAGAAGTATTGTATAAGAGATTAATTCATTGTTGATATTGTTTAAGGCAAATATGTATGTAAGTTTTTTTTTTATGAAATTGTTTTGAACAATTCTCTCCGTACCTGGTATGAATAGTGTGTGTGAACATCAATAGATGACATGAAACAAGACTGTGTCGGATGCGTCTGAAGAAATAGAGACGATGATTAACGAGTCAGTAAGGAAGAAGACTGGTCTTCAAGCATATAAAATCATAATCTATATGTTACTCACATGAATCCATCCAAGTGGGAAAAGGGATTGCTTGTCCTGTACTTCAAATATCTCCTCTTCGTTTGTGGCCTGACACTGTAGAGAGAACGAGATAAAAGTGTTTGAGATTGACATATCTGATGAGTAAATTAACTAAGTTAAAACACCAAAATAAGACTTGAGTTTACCGAATCAGATGTTGATTCTTGTTTTGGTATGATGAGAGCTGTAATATAGAACTTTCTGTTTTTCTGCACGCATGTGATTCACAAATCATTATTGCTCATCCATTTCAATATGGTAATTTTCAGATTTGAGAAACAGAAGGCCATTGGCATATAACAACTCACTAGTGAACCAGCAAGAATACCACACGTCTCTAGATTCTTCTTGGTGTTTGACTTGGCAAGCCTCAAAAAGGTATCCATCATTGTTGTCGCCTGCAATAAAGGTTATTATCAAAAAATACGAAAGCAACTGGATTAAATGAGCATAGAACTCGAGGCTGTTAACGAACTTTTTCTCAGTCTATTTTATCTTTCTGTAGATAATGTCAGAAAAGAAAAAAAATGATATGCTTGTTTGGAGACCCATCAAGGCATCAACACAAATCTAGATATCATATAGGAGAAACTAAAGAACAACATAAAGCATTCACAACAAATCACCAATCGATGCATTCCAAATTCCTAATGTTTGTATGAGTTTTGACATCAGAATAACATCAAAGAGGGGATAGCTATAGCAAACTTACAATATGGAGTTCAAGAGGAGACTCTGACCGTAGAGACTCATCTGGCAAGGGGTTATCTATCTTACATTCCGCTTCTCTAGCTTCGTGACATGAACCAGCAACCAAGTCTTGAACTTCTGCCAGTACTGGAGGTGGCGATGGTTGCCTGATGATATTGTTGTCATTAACACTTCCGGGTTCTTCGAAAGAAATCATGGATGAAAGCTCTTCCGTGTAATTTTTCTGGATATTTTCACTTTGAGTAGAAGTTGAATCCACAACTGGCCTCTCAGGTTCGTTGTTACTACCATTTGTTATCATTGGTTTGCTATCCACAAATTGTTGTTGGAAGCTGTTCCCCATAGAGAACATCAGTAGAGAAGGTGAACAAACGAGAGTGAAAAATGTAAGATATTTATTAAACAAATCTCATGATCTGTAGAATGGAAATGTACACTTTGCTTAAAAACCAGCTAGATAGTCAAACCTTTGGATTTCAACTGGTGCAAAATCTATATTGCTTGGATATTGAACCTGATAATATAACAAAAAGAACATCAGCTTAGTGTGAAGATGCATCAATAAGTAGCATGCTATATAAAACCTTTATGTCAGTCTTCGGAGGCTGCCATTGTGCACGGAGTAAACCTGGACCCAAGATAGAATGCTTGGAAAGGGATTCCTCTGTTGGTCGCATAAAGTTCATTGACCTAGAAAATGTGCATTAAATAAAAAACTATGAGACAGGATCATGATACCAGGAACCAGTGTAAGAACTACGACTTAATTTTCCACTGAGAACAGCTTCAGGAAATAAAATTGAAGACATACATCTTTAGGAAACGCTCTTCAAGTGGTGCAGCGTTCAAGAATTGCTGACCCCTGGAACCCATGTAGCCAAAATTATGTCCAGAAGGATTTAGTACCTATGCCGAACAAGAGAAACATAAAAGAGGAGCAGGGAATGTTTATCTACTGCAGCTTAAAACATAGTATCATTATAACGCCATATTTCAATAACTGAAATCAAAAGTTTCGCGAACACACAAGAGTGGGAACACAAGAAATAGAAATGAATGTGTGCATGGGACACACCTTTGCATGATCATAGCTAGTTAACGACGGTTTTACAGCGGAAGACCAGCGTGGAGTACCATTTCCTGGATGTGTTTGCACATTATAGCGAGGTAAAGGCTTGGGATTGAGTTCATCGATCCTTTGCTGTACAACTGGTTTCAACTTCTCCAGCTCAGTCAACACATCCAATAGTCTCTAGAATAGACAAAAAAAGCTCACATTTAATTACCAATAAACAGACAAATCATCAACATTGACAAAGGAGAGGATATATATATATATAGAGCCATTACCATTCTCAAATACTCTTTGTTGCTTGTAAGAGATGTTCTGTAATCTCGATGGGAGGGTATAGTCTCGAGAGTCAAGCTAGTGATGATAAACAAAACAAATACTAAGTTAATTTCACTTGCTCAAAAAGAGTGTCAAAGGTTCATCCTCCTCACCTCGAGAAACGCAGAAGCATGACATATAAATCAATTATATTCTTCTCAGCCCGAAAAATGTTGGCCTACAAAAACGTTTATGCATATGTTAAGGAGCTTAAGAGAGAACAACAATCTTAAAACAAGTTTAATTTTACACTTAACTCACAGAGAAACCACAAACATGGAGAATGACCTAAGAACTAACTAAGTCTCGAATTCCACTAAGACTACACAGGCATCGATGTCAAATACACAAGAATCAAGAGAACTCTCGATAAAGTAACCCTAAATCAAAAAAACAAAAGTGGGA